>JASFAX010003079.1:0-43670 GCA_030737875.1 Allium sativum
ATAACAACCTCCTCTTCCAGAGCTCCGATGGTGTAAAGATCTCCCCAATGCAACCGATGATGTTCCTGAACGAATAGTGATCACCTAGTTTACATGACTTAAACCTCTCCAATAGGCGGAATCCCAGTTGATATTGACATAGAACAATCCGGATACTATTCTGTAGATGACTCAAAAGATCCCAATGACCAAAATTCTCAATGGTGGGATACCCGATGGCAAGTAAGGATCCTACCATTACAAAGTTACCCTCCACCTGAATGGCACGGTGTAAGACATGTGTCCTGCGGTTCGCTCCTTGAAAGGCTTAGCTAACATTTGCGATGCCTATTTGCCGTCAACCGCGTTAGTAAAGATTGATTTCCATCATATAAGGGTCACATCAACACGTTATGGTGCCCAGAGTCAGGTACCAATTGGACAACTGCAAGCCATGATTGGACCTAGGGATCCTTGCCCGGATGTTAGCAACATTGCCTACTCATTATCCATCATACGACCTTGGTCATGAGATGAGAGCTTGACATCAACGCAAATATGGAACAACCATTAGCTCCCCTCTTGATGCAACAAGTTGTGACAGAATATGTGAACATTCCTTGAAGCATTGAAAATCATGCTATCGTATTCAAGCTTATCTGATCAAGGTCCAGACAGACCAGCTCCAACATAGTTCAGATCTGGCATTGCACCCTAGTGCTTATTTCTAAATATCCCAACCGAAGATAGATTAGGGATTGTCTACGGTGGCCAACTTATTGAAGAAGGCGACTATTTAGCCGGATGGAATACGCTACGCAACAGAGATGACATGAAACCTGAAGACGCTTCCCCTTCAGACGAAATGGAGTGTGAAGGCGGTGTTAATATTGTGAATAAAGGGAGCATTGCAAAGGGAATTGCCCGATGATCTGCCCGAAGATATAGATCCCATAGAGGATGAAGATTCAGGATGCAGGAGTGCGACATATAACGTAGCAACTGCCCAAAGTTGGAAAAGCTTGCTTGAAGCTCGTTCATTGTTTCGACAAAACTCCGCCACTATTGACATTCACCTGATTGTGATACACATTGATTAGATACTACGACAGGTCCTACAACAACCTGAGGCTTTTGGAAGACAGCTCGAATGGGACATAAAGCTGAACCAGTTTGATCTCAATTTCATCCTAAAGAAGCCCATATGAGGGCAAGCGTTAGCCAACTACATCGCTGAATGTGCAGCTCCCGAAGAGGATGTGTTAGAAGAAGAAAATGGCACCTCGAAATGAAAGATGAAATCAAGCACCCGGAAACTGTATACAGACGGTGCAAGAAATGATCGGCAATCCAACGACGGAGTTTTGCAGATAACCCCCAAAGGATGGCTCGAAAGGAATTCTAGTCGAAGAAACCACAACTCGCAGCTTACTTAGAACCAGTAGAAGAGCTATTGGATGGATTGGAACGTTACAACATACCTCATGTTCCGCACATAGAAGATCAGATGGCGGATAATATGACCAAGTTAGAAGGTTCCGACAATTCGTAAAAGATGGACATGATCCCCATCAAGATCTATAAAATCCAACCATTGATCAGATGGAAGTTGATCCAGCATTGGAGACCGAACCCGGAAGAGAGTCGTGGATAAACCCATGATAAACTTCCTGCAGTACGGAACGCATCTAGCAAGGTGAAGTGAAAAGCGTGCCATCATTTTTATGCCTCGAGATATGACAGGCAAGTCAACATTGCTTATTTTCCTTAGATGGTTGTCCCAAAATAGACACCGATGAGCCTCATTGCTGATTCACCGCCCTGAATGATATGGCAAAATCACTAATCAAGTCCCAGCTTAATGAGAAATATATGTGAACCGAATATCTGATGAGTGACGTTTTAGTGTTAGAAAGTGAAGATTCACACTTTCACTCCTCTCATCAACTATCTGCTAAGTAACTCATTCCCCGGACGCTGGGGGCAACTGGAGATTTGAGCATGAATCGCTCGAGATTACATCATCTAATTCGAAGCCGATACATCCTAAGTTGGCATGACCGACTGCCTCGTTGTTCCCTGAAGACTGGCGAGTTAAAGGTCTGAAACACTCAAGTTTGAATACTGAGTGATCGTCTGCGCACCAATCCTTGTCCACGATGTGGGATCGAAGGCATACCAGCAAATTGATGAGATATGATTATTCCACCAGCAGCAATATCCTTTTTCCTAGCATGGAAAGTGCAAATATTTCTATAAGCATGAATCCATTGTTCTCCTGCCAATTACCGTCGTAACACCAGTGTGATGGTGTCCTACCATAAGCGGCACAAACATGATTCCACGACACTCTACCCTTACCCTCAGCATGGGGGTAGAAAGGCGATTCAAATGGGATGTGACCTCATCACTCGCTTATGATACTAACCGCCCTTGCCATCTCAAAACCTTGATCAAGGCCTACTCATTCTTGGAACTGCCGCCTCACAATAATTTGAAAAAGCATTCCTCATCAACTAAAAGACTTTGGCAGCCCTTCATTGGCAGAGATAGGGCGAAGCAAAATGGAACTACAATGAATATGCAACGCCATTTTTCACTCAGAATGATACTCATTCCTTTAACAGAATTATTCTATAACCATGACTCTTATATTTGCATGATTTATGAGTTAATTATGTAATTAACTCAGATGAATTAATATGTGGATTGTGTAGGTATCCAGGATTTGCTATCAAACAAATTTCTAACACCCACATATGGAATTATGGAACAGAACTATAACGAGCTCGACCGAACTGCTCGTCTACAAAGCCATGCTCTCCATCTAACGAAAGCTGCATAGCTCATGATGGATCCGAGATGACTGTCCAATCCTTGGCTCACACATGGCAGACCACAAGAAAATTATACGTAAATCATTGAGTTGCTAAGTCAGAGTCCTACTCCAGATGGACGCGGTGTGACCGTCTATATGGCTCGATCCTATTCTCGATACCACCAGATTACATGAATTCAAATAAAGGAGGCAGCATTGCCCCTTGATATGCATATTCCTCAATAATGCAATTTTCTTTTACATGTTTCCTGAGTCAATGACATGACTAACTCAAGCAATATGAATGATGCAGGTACCCAAAGTTTGGTGCCAACCAATCCCCCCACAGATGGATCGGAGGAACCCAAAGCCTTGGCGAACATTTTCCGATGAACTCTAATCCTCGGAGCTTGGATAGGAGCATAAATCTAGGACGAGTGTGATGGGCATGCCATGATTGAAGGCCACTCGATCTGTAACTCTAACTCTCAAGATTCGAGAGAGAGTATAAAGGACACGAAGATGACGTCCGCAAGGCGTGATGATGCACCATGATAAGAACCGCCTTGACAGCACTCTAACCTTGGCGACCGCCAGATGAGTATAAAAGCGTCTCCGATTGAGCGCTGAGAAAGAACTCTTATCACGCTGAAGGATCGGGGAGCGATAGAACAGCTGAGTTCGAACTCTAACATTGGCGACTGCCAGGAGAGTATAAAAGCGTCTATGATTAAGCGCTGAGAAAGGTGCTGGAGACTCAGCACCCCCCATAATTTCTGCTCCGTTGAAGGATCGTTGAGCATATCATGAAACAAGCTAGAACTCCTACCCGCTGAATGATTGGGGAGCAGATTGAAAGATGAGTTCGAACTCCAGAGAGAGTATAAAGGCGCTAGAGACTTAGCACCACAAGGGCTCCTACCCCGCCAGAGTGTCGGGGGACTGACTGAACTCCGAGCCCGGATCCTCCATGTCCATACATGGGGGCAAAACAGTTAAGATCCTAATCAATCCTCAACAAAGTCCTGGCCAGGCACTAAGTTAATGATTGATTGGGAGCATACCTGTACACACATACCACTTTAGTGCATTTTCATTTATAATTGCATTGACTACTTATAACGCTTCATGGCTTATTTGCCCATTCGCAGGTACAAGACAATGCGAAAGGAACAAATTTTTTGTTAGTAAACGCAGGTTTACAAAAGATAACTAGTCAAGAACGCGAGGGCCTCACTCGCAACAATGGCAACATCCTAATGGAAAACGAACAAAGGGTCGCGTCCAGAAGGATGATGCAGGCCCCTTGAAGACCAGAAAGCAAATGCAAAGAGAACGTCCATCTGCTGATCTCAACTTACTTCCAGAATGGGAAGCTCAGATAAGGCTGGATATATCCCATGTAATAATTGAACGTGATGCAACCATTTCATCCCCGACCTTTCCCTTGATGCAAAGAGCAAACGGGAGCACTCGAGGCGACTACAATCTGACCCTTCACCGCTTGATTTCTGTCCTCGAAGCTTGGATGGGAGACTAGGGCTTAGCATGGACTGAATACCAACAATTCATTTTTGCACTCAACTCCGGCTCTTGATGCGAGAAGTGAACATGAATCCAGAGAAGACATGAATTCTAAGTGTACTGCTCAACAAAACCCCCTGTGGTTAGGGGGCACATGATATGAGCTTTGAGCAGCATAGTTCAATTACTTGATGCCTCCGTTCCCAGTCGAGTGACAGAAGCCTGGTTGATGGCTACTACACATATGGATTTGAGAAGCCCGAGGCTGATCTTTACTTATTTCAAGACTTTACGCTGGGGGCATCAATGACAATTTAAAGGCTAAGCAACAATCATCAATTCGCTGGAAATGATAAAATCGAAGTTCAAGTAGTGACGAACTTGGCACAGTCAGATAGCCACCATCAACTCGGGTTGAACATGAACCAATCAGCAGGCATGCAGCATGCGGTTTCGATTCAGAACATCGCAGATGGAAACATGGGCAGTGGAACAGCTACCTGCAACATCCTAGATGAAAATGCAAAAATGGTAACAAACTCAGGTCATGCACGACCAGCTTTAGCTCCAAACCGAATGGATATTCGAGCGATATTCCATACTCATCTCCAAGCAATAAATCGGCAAAAGACCCCATTCGTGATCTCAGATTCAATGCTGGGGACACCAGTCATGATATTGACGATATGCAACAATTCTTTGATGGCAACCTGCTCGCCAGTTTGATTCAGCGCCTCTCGAGAGGCGGCACTTCTCAAGATGATATGGACAACGACAGTCAGCCTTTACATGTGGGATGTTAGGATCCCCTATTATTCCCCTAGACTTTAAATTTTCTCTCTAACGAAAGTTGTTTAGAAGCTTTGATTAATTCAACCTTGAGGTGGACATACCTCTATGACAAGAAGGTGTTAATGTCGAGATAGAAAATCTCAATGCTTTTATGATAAAGAATGGAGCATCATCCGACTCCCGAATTAATAAGGATAAAGAAAAAACCTTGGAAATGAATGATTAGAATGTGCAGTTCTAGAGAGAATCTATATCACTTATCGGGCCCACGATATTGTTTGTCAGGCTCAATTGAACCGACCATGACAAAGAGATTCAACAAGACTATGAAGACCATTTTGGATTATCTTGAAGTATGAGCGGAGGGGCTCGACTAATCCGCTTACATCTTTGACGACCCTATTTATCCCCGTGATTGATCCGATAAGAGTGCTAATGTTAGCTAACACCAAATGGGTAAATTCCCGCCTTCTGACTAAAGGGAAGGGATGACATCAAAGAAAATGTGATTCGACCATTCGCATGTACAACTCGAACTCTTGCTGACTCAAGAAGAGCACAGGACAACTTGGGTCAACTAGAATAGCTGAACTTGCAACTCAGTTACGGCCTGAATCAACTGCAGAGATTATAAGAACTTAAAGACCGTATGCCCCCATTAACTTAGCTCACCCCCACCGACGCTGGGGGCATAAGCATTAACTTCGCTTGTCCTCCAGTGGCCCTCATAGCATGAATGCCGATTCGCAAGATGACATTGAATATGACCCTCGCCTGGCACATGACCCGAAATGTATACACTATATCTTCAGAATGTGACAGAATGCATCTTGCCCGTTCAAACGAGTCAGTTTACGGGTCAAGTGTGACTTCAAAGGTTTAAATCGCTGCTACACCGAATGGAAGGTGTGACAAATTCCTCCACTGCCTTATGATAGTGACGATCGCACGAGAACTAGTTCACATGGTATCAACTACGTCTCTTACTGCCTTACATATGATTATTGAATTGCGAAGCAATCCAGAGCGATCGCGGATTCCTTTGACCACGATCCAGAGTGATCATGGTCTTCAGATTCCCTACTATTACGATTCAGTGCGATTTCAAGATCCTGGATCAATACCAAGATATCAAGATAATCCAAACTTGAGTACAAATGACAAATTCATACGTTGATTCTGATATGCTTCGTCCCAATAGTCCAGTTGTTAGCTCAGAGCCCAAAGATTCATACATTGCCCCATGATTTGTTTGGCTACTTCATACATTGGCTCATATGAAAAAGAAAGTCCAACCCTACCACGCGCTTGGCTTGCATAGAATGATGATGTTGTTTGGCAATGACCTGTGCGTGTAGAATCATGCTCGGGAGCCAACGATTTAGCATGACATCTGACGGATGAATTAGATCTTTTGATCCGACAAGGTTTAAACAATTTCTTGATCATCTCAAATACTCCTTCCACGGAACTTGGCCTGACTAGCTCCCAGGGAAGCAATGCAATAGTTGGATAAAGCCTTCTCAAGGATAAATGGCGTTCCAGAGAGATTTAGCTCAACATATTCAAAGCACATATCATCTTCGATAAGATGTACATTGGGGGGCAAAATGTTAGCCTGCTTTGTGACCAGGCTACCCAAAGCAAAGATCATGTTGACATACCTCTGGGTAAATGCTGTCTCATATGGAATCTCTGGATAACATCGCTCTCTGGCATTGAAAGCATCGTCAGAAGACACAAGGCAGTTTGGTCAAAATCACAAAATTAGTATAAACTGGCCTGAAACCCCTATCAAATGACCTCATTTGGATCTATTCACCTTATATACTCGTAGCCCTTTGAATTAGCTTCAGTTTGATCTCTGGTTTGGCTCAATCGGACTTACGGATTGAAAGTTACGCCCATTTCCGTGAACGGGTGTAAGCTGGCACATGACCGCGATCCGATCCGCACTTGCCTACGCGATCCGATCCGACCTTGCCTACGCGATCCGACCTATGACCGCGATCCGACCCATGACCGCGATCCGACCTATGACCGCGATCTGACCCATGATCGCGATCCGACCCATGACCGCAATCCGACCTATGACCGCGATCCGACCTTCGGACCTGTTCACACGCAGCTTGTTTTGACCTATTCTCAAGGCTATTGGCTCTCCTATTTTTCTGGATCGCCTGCCACGTACCCCATCACGAACCAGTCCTCCCAGGAGCTTTCCTACAGCTATAAATACACCTTCAGAGGGCATTTTCAAGGGACTTTTGACATCTCAACATCCATGGCTGCCATAGCCAACACTTCTCCATGAATAACCACCATCTTCCTCAATAAATTCAATGGATTCGGGGAGAATTATTCATTGAATTCAAGTGATTGAAAGACAATATTCATTGTAATTGTAATCCATGAGTGAAATGGGAAAATATGAAGTGGACGTAGGCTCATTAACACCGAACCACTATAAAAATCCTGTTGTCTTGCTTTTCTCTTATTTTTTCAGTTATTTCTTCATACCCTACGCTCTAAATACGATAATTTGGGTGTTAGGACCATTTTTTTGTCTAACAGATACCCTTAAGAAAAAGGGTATCCAGTCTTCAGTCTTCTAAGTCGCATCTTCTTGAGCTTAACTATTCTATACCTTATCTAATTAATCTTCACGATTGTGAAGCTTCTTGACCTCCATTCCCAAAACTATCATTGATCGGATAGTTGGCTTTTCATTGTCAACTAGATACATGTGGAAGTCTATCCCACGTTTTAGGGGTAAACTCCTAACCTAATCAAAAACATCTGCGCACTCATGGACTACCCTAACGGATTGCAAATCGACAATACATGTATTAAGATATTCTAGCTGATTCTTTACACGGAATCTCGAGGGTATTTCCAAGGCAAGTCAAAAGTCTAACTACCCTCCTTTCAGAATTACTAGCCAACTGACCCATGCCTAGAATCAACTCATAGCCCATGAAATCAAAAACATAAGTATTACACTTAAACTCAACACTTAATATAGTTATTCTCAAATCCTTACGAACCAAAGGTAAATGGGTCGAACCACCAATTGGATTTGAGACTAAAATGGGATCTTCTCCTATACAAATACTAATGTGCAGAGACTTAGCTATGCAAGTAGATATGAACAAATGCGAAGCGCTAAGATCAAAAGAGTACTAACGGGTTGATCAAAACGAAAAACTAAACTTTTCCAACACAGACTTTTACTATCTCTCTCAGGTATTCTAGTGGTGAAAGCATGCACTCGCCCTTCTGAAAATCCTGTCCCTCGTCCTTACCCTTGACCTTGATTATATGCCCTATCTTACCATGGAAAAGATACTTCCTCTCGTCTTAGGTTTTATAATTCCTTCTTTCTTCGTGACTCGAGTTTATATCCATGAATTTCTCATCCTTGTGTTGCGCTCCCTAGCCAAACTCCCTCATCCTCATCTTTACCATCCCTGTGTAATCATATTGACAAGTTTCTCAAAAGCTCCCTCCATCGCATGGAAAACCCTTCAAAGCTTGAAAGAAGACTAGCTGCAGGTGAAACTACTGTGGCTATAGATGGGAGTCGGGCAATACTTTGCCCTTCGATAGGTATCGTAGTCTTATCAAGCCTACGGAACCGTGCTGCGATGAGGTTACCCCCAAGAAAGCCAGGAGCCCCGAAGACTCAAGATAGAAGGGGACAAGAATTCAAACAGGGGATCAGAAGATAGTGCGTATGGCTTTTGGGGAATATGCCTTTAAAACAAAACTTTTCTTTTGAAAAATGCTTCTTTAAAAACCGTTTTGAAAATAATTTTTCAAATCTTTTTATCTGATTCGCTAACCTTCAGCTTTGATACCACGTGTAACACCCCACATCCGTTAAGGTCACTCACAAAGGGAATGCCTAGGTAGAAGATATAGATAAATTACATGATAGACAAAATTAAAACAGCGGAAAATAGAACTTTACTTTATTGATAAAATAGTTTGTACAACAATTGTTTTCCAATGCCAGGGTATCTATCTTACGAAATAAAGAAGCATAAAATACATTTATATTCCCTAATGTAGCATGAGCTAGCCATAGCAATTGAAAAGAGAATCCAAGCAAAACTTCGACTAACCTTCAGTTTGGAAAGAAAACTGGGCTACGTAGTAATATTCCCTCCCTGCGAACCGGGGGGGAGGGGGGAGGGAAACGGAAGACAAGAAAGTGAAAGAAAACGGAGCCAGACATAAAGTTTGGTAAGTTCAGTAACTTTCAGCATGTGAACAGGTAAAAAGCAACATGGCATGAATTAACTGTATACAAGACTACACCATGATGACGGGAATCATAAGGTTAGCACAAGATATGATAAAGTAAGATAAATTGGATACACTTTTATACTTTCTCTGCTTTGCCACTACCTTGTTACTCTAATTTCAATATCCCTGCACCACCTAACTAGTAATCTGTATAAACTGATAAGAACAGATACGTGATCCCAATTCCCACAATTTTGGTTGTCTCAAGTGTACATATATCGTTTATTACCTAGGTCTAACCTAGGGTTTTATATCGAGCGCATTCTAGGTCCAACCAGGCTTTTCGCTACCCAGGGCTACTAAGGTTTATGCTACCTATTGAATGGTTCTCGGATTTTAGGGTTTACGTGACCTAGGTCCAACTAGGGGTTATGCTACCTATCGAACGACACCCCTAATCTAGGATACACTACCCAGAGTGGTATATGTTCCTAGACTTTCCCCATGTATGTATCGTGGATCGTTATCGCTGTCTAGATGCACATGTCCTCTATATGTGTGACCCGAGTCTCGTGGCAGGGCAAATCAAGAAACATGGAATTCGGTCGGGAGCATTCTGATATCTGCCGATGCAAATGCTAAGGTCTGTTTTTCCAGTGGCTATGGTCCCACCTGACCACTCCCTCAACTAATGACAGGTACATCTTGAAAAATGAGAACTATACGCAGGCCCTCTATGCCCCACTAACCTATGGCCATCCGCACCCATAACTAGATAGCAAGTATATGGTCTATTGGAGTTCTCCGCCTTTCCGCTTCACGTATCTCGATTGACTCAAGATGGTGGGTAGACGATGAGTTGCTATCACAGGTCTACTAGTCTCGCCGAATCATGCTGGTCCATCCTAGTCTTTAGGTTGCCTCATATTGCAACGAAGGCATACCCTTGGTTCTTCTAATGCTGACCTTAACCTCTGTGAGCCCAGGCGGATCATCTGCAGCCTCACAGAGGGATACCAAGAGTACCCTCATGTCCCCTCGAAGCCGCGTGCATCGTAACCCAGTTTGGAGCTTTCTTCAAGATCAGATGGACGTTCGCTCCTTCTCGTGTCGTACTAAGGTTTACTACTTAGTTCCCTTAACTAAGGTTTACTACTTAGTTCCTGAATTGTCATTTTCTTAACTAAGGTTTACAACTTAGTCCTCTTAACTAAGGTTTACTACCTAGTTCTTTTTTTCTCGTCAAGTTGGATTGGTTAAGTGTCATTAGTCCATTCAAGTTAACTTAACCCATTCATTTGTCATGTTAAACTAGTTAAGTGTTATCAGTAGTTCATGTTGACTTAACCCTACCACAAATCTAGTTATATTGGTTAAGTATTTCTTATTACTTAATCCCACCCCTTCATCTTGTACTAGTTAAGTATCCATTTTAACTTAACCCTGCCCCTTCTGTTTAACTAACATGCTAAAATGGTTAAGTGTTCTCTTAGTTAACTCAACCCTAACATCTGTTTAATTCATATGTTCTAATGGTTAAGTATTGTCCCTTCATGTTTTAACTTAACCTTGTTCATTTGGCACACTACGATGGCTAAGTGTTCTAAGTTTACTTAAACTCCACCTTCTAGACTAGTTAGCATGTTAAATTGGCTAAGTGTATTTTACTTAACCTCGCCTTCTAGTCTAGTTAACATGTTATAACGGTTAAACCTTTTCTTAACCTCACCCACTTGTCTAGTCAACATGTTATAACAGTTATTTAACCCCTACAAGTCTTGTTAATATGTTAAGTTAGTTAAGTATTCCTATGGACTTAACCCTCCCATTCTAGCTTAACCTTTTCTTAGCTTTAAATTATTCTTTAAAGCACCAACCACTCATATTAGACAGATCTCGTTGCAGTTACTGGATGTGTCGGTCTGTTCCGAGCAGATTTACACTCCAACTCAGTCTAATCTCAATTCCTTTTGGGCTCAATGCTCAAACCACCCACATTAGATAGGTATTGTTATGGTTGTTGGATTTGCTGGGCGGTTCCGGGCAGTCTTATACCGTAACTCAATCTAACCTCGGGTTAGGCATATTCGTCTTTCCTAGATTTACATATATATCCCTCTTTGTCTATATGTAAATTGCTAACGACTCTTTTAAACAAATTTGGCTAAGTCATATTCATTTGTCATGCCCACTAACATACCTGTATTATAGGCCCAAATCTTGATTTACCTATCATTTAACCCGACCCACAGTTTTAAGCCAATTTAGATCTAGTATTCCCATTTACAATTCATGTCAAAACTAGATTTGATACTCTAGTTTACAGTTTATGCCCAAAACTTGGATTACATGCCAATAACATACTTTTCGGCCAATTAACAATTTACCATTATACGCCCAAGTCTAATATGCATGTAATATTTACTGTTATAGCCAATTCGGATTTATATCAACATGTTTATTATGCCAAATTATATACATTAAGCTACGCCCAAATTCCCCCGCCGTAGTCGTACGTATAACATGATTTCACAAATTTCTAAGTACTTATGAAATGAAAATAGTAAAAGGATCAGAGGATAAGCACGAGAATTTGACATAAAAGAATAGGCATGCGAAAGCGAACCAAATACAAAGATAATGGTTCCAATAATTTTGATGTACGTAACAATGAATAGGAATAAACTGGACAAGCTACATCATAAATATATGATCAACGTAATTTAGGGAATAGGAACAAGTGATTTGGTCCAACATTATGCCAGTTCGGTGTACAACATGACTTGTAACTATAGTGTTATGTGCATATGCAACTAACCATACTAGTCAAGGGCAATTAACCACAATATTCCTAGGCAATTAACCACAAAATAGTCCTAGGCAATTAACCATAATAGTCATAATCATGTTTTCATAGTTATGAATCATGGGCGATTAAACACAATAGTCATGGATAATTGACCAAAATAGTCCTAGGCAATTACCCTAAATAGTCGTAGGTAATTAACTGTAATATTTTCAAAGTCATGGTCATGGACAATAGTCATATAATCATAGGCAGTAATCTCATAGTCATGAGTCATAGGCGATTAGCCACAATTGTCCTTCTCATAGTCATAGACAATAGTTTTATGTTCACGGTCATAGGCATAGGCATAGTCTTACGTTCATAGTCATAGGCATGGGCATAGTCTCTTGTTCACATTCATAGGCATAGGCATCGTCTCAAGTTCACAGTCATAACAATATGCATAGTCTCATGTTCACAGTCATAGGCATAGACTATTAACAATTGTTTCAACGTCATAGGCATAGGTACAGTCTCATCGGTAATTAATCTCAATAGTTCTTAATCAGATCCAAAGGCATATACAAGCACAGATTCAAATGAGAGGATCAGGCATATTCTTATATCCATTTAATTACATGCCACAAATAAATCTAGACGTTCAAATCTAAAAAGTAACTGACTTACATTGATCGGCTTTAGAAAAGGATAATAAGATAATGTTGAGGTGATTTGCTATGATTTGCGCTACGTTGCTCGAAGCCGTTGAATTAGCCTTTCCTCCCCTTCTTGATGCTCTAACTTGATTTGAATCTCCAATTTGAAATTCCTAGCCGTAGTCTTTAAGAATAGTCTTCATGTTTTATTTTAATTTATTTATTTCAATTATTCCAGAGGCAGCATAAGGAGAGAATGAAATGGTGTAAAGAGAATGAGGCAAGGAGGCTGTTTATATATGATTAGGCAGACGAATCTAGATAGAAAACGAGACCAGATACATCAGAATGAACCTAGGCTCAAAACTGGGCTCTGGCACCAGGTCGACCCCCAGGTCGACACAATGGTCGACCTGGTCCCTGGGAGGTCGACACTATGGTCGACCCCCAGGTTGACCTGGTCCTGGGCGGGAAATTTCCCGCCCAGCCCGTTCTGGTTTTTGAATTTGAATTTGAATTCAAATTTCGAGCTGTTTTTCTGTTCTGAAAATTCCTGAAACTTTGGAGGTCATATCTCCCACATTCGAACTCCGTTTCTCGAAAACTCGGACTCGTTTCCAAGCAGAATTTCGAGACAAACGCAATGGAGTAACCCGTTTTCCCTTGATTCTTACTTTATAATTTAATTCTTCCTTGATTTATGGTTTTAACATGATATAAAAATACGGGGTGTTACATTCGTGGAGATCCAGGATGATTCAGCCGGGCAGCGATTACTCACCAAAGGTAAGTGAGCTCCGACCAAAGGCTGATGCCTACTCCATGGATCAACCTTAACCTTTACCTCATGGTTTATGGAGGTCCAGGATGCTTCAGCCGGGCAGCGATTACTTACCAAAGGTAAGTGAGCTCCGACCAAAGGCTGATGTCCGCTCCATGGATCAACCTTAACCTTTACCTCATGGTTCATGGAGGTCCAGGATGCTTCAGCCGGGAAAAGATTACTTACCAAAGGTATGTGAGCACTGACCGAAGGCTGATGCCTGCACCATGGATCAACCTTAACATTTACCTCATGGATCATGGAAGTCCAGGGCATATAAGTCGGGCAACAATCACTTACCAAGCTAAGTGACTTTGATCGATGAATGATGTTCGCTCTGTGGATCGATGCAATCTCACCCAAACCTTGTGCAAGTTCGCACTGCGAAACAATGCAACAATCTAAAGTCCTCTTCTTAAAGAAAATAACCTCTCCTTAGCAAAAGTTAACGATATTCAGTGAAATTTATAATGTCAAGCCAGTCAATTGAAGAAGACAAATGTTGGATTAAAGATGACCCCCAAGTTGGGGTATGAATATCAAAGCTTCTCAAGTGGGAAGCGAAGAGTAAATCACAGATATGTATTTCTCTATCTTGAAATAACGTATGGCATTGTACATGTCAGGTTATATCAACTAGCTAATTATCAAATGTTAATACAAATCCAAATTCATACCAGAATGACGTACTTTGACAAACAGTGTTCGATAAGTTTTAAAATTGTCGAATAAAACCGGTTTGCAAAGATACTTCATTTTGTTCATGATAGAAATTCACCACAGCTAAACAGCCTAGAAATATGCAGTGTTTTTGTTGTTACAAAACAGGTTGTGATGACGAAAAGACCCGAGTTAAAGTGGGGGCAATCACACTTCAATATCAACGGACTGATTTCAGATGTCAAGTGCAAGGCATGTCGAATGAAAACACATGAAGGAAAATGAGCTAAGAGCTAAGGAACCTTACTAACTAAGCATTGATTGTTGTGACCAACCTACCATTACCATCAAAATGAGTCAACAAGCAGAGTCACAACAGTTATAGTAGCCACAGCAGTCACAGTATATCAACATAAACTAGCATAGAGATTAAAGGCGAGGATCAGAACTCGCTTAAGTACAACCGGTCTAAAGACGGAGTTCATAAAGCTAAGAACTGTTAAGTACCAGAAGGGGAAAGCTACGTAGTCGGGTACTTTCGAGGCCTTCCCACTTTCCTTTTCATTGGAACAGAGCCCAATGGGGAAGCATAAGAAGCTGGCCTCTTACCCGATGAACCCACCAGCTTGACATCTCTCTTGTGGAAGGCAGCAATGACAGCATCCCGGTCTCTCAAAGCATGGATCAGTTTCTCCTTATCAGCTTCCAGAACTACAATGCGTTCAAGGTTCCCTCGATGGAGTCTCTGTAGATCTCCAGCCAATGTATGCCAGTCCTGAAGCTTCCTTGTGGTCTGGTCTTTGAGCAGGTCCATCTGTCTCTCAAACCGATGTTGGTATCCTCCATGCGATTGAGCAATCTAGACTTTGGCAACAACAATGTCACTGGATGTCACTTGATGATCAGAAGGGGACACATCCAGGTTGAAGGAAACCCCCTGCAAGTTCCAGCTCGGGAGTCATCTGGTAAGTTTGGCATTGCCGACTCCTGGAGTATAGCGAGGCCTGTTCCCAATTGTCTGAAGCTCTAGATAGGAAGGGCTGACGAGTGAAGGAGAGTTCACCGAAGGTTGACCGGTTGTCTAAGTATCCAGATCAAAAAAACTTTTTGCCCTAAGCTCTTCAGAAGATGGTTCCATCCTGCATGAAAAGGGAAGTGCTCAAACACTGTTTGTCATTTTCCTGATCATTAAAATGAACAAGAATAAGAAAGCAACTGAATTCCTTCAGAAACAATCGGTCGGTATTGATTTTAGCCTAGGCCAACCGGTACCTCCAAAGAATCACCCAGGAAAACAGAAATAACCGGCCGGTCGGTATTAGTCACATACCAAAGAGTCACAAAACTGTCTGACACCTGAGACAAACTGGTCGGTACTCTTAACTTCCCAGGACAATGGAGCCAACCGATCGGTATTCAATACAGACCGACCGATGCCATCACTCTCTTAGGGATTTAATACGGACCGAAGAGTATCCAGAGCCGACCAAGCAACACAATTGACTCCTCGTGAATGAAACCTACGGGCACTGATGTAATTTTTGAATCCGTAGCTATTATTGATGTCAATCATGGACATTGGAAATATAAAAAGCGTGGGAATTAAACTGAAAATCAATGCGAATCACAAACAAATCAGATCAAAGCACATAGATTCGGGTCTTTAGAAAAACTTTGAGCGAAACAAGAAGATTAAATATTTAGAATTGGCTAAGTACAACAAAAAGTCAAAGCCAATTCTTGTCTTAACTAGCAACATGATCAAGTCATTTCCTCATGGCTCGATTCTGCACTAAACGACGATTCTATAATTATCTAATCGAGTGTTACAAACTTGAAGCAGTGAAAGCATTTCAAAATGGATCGGTGGATAATAAAACGAGGTTAAAATAGAACCTGGTTTGAAGCTCGAAGGAAGGAGGTGGATTAGTAAGAAATCTAAAAGAAAGAGCTCTGTCTTTGATTAGGATTTTTCTGCCATTAATTTTTCTTGAAGATGTAAGTAAAATAATGAGGAAATAACCTCTCAAAGGAGCGCATTGTATAAAGGTGCATTGGGAAACTCAACCGCCATAAGACAGAAAGGTGTCACGTCAGTCAAGGGTTGAGTCAAATCCACCAGGCCCAATAATGATGTACCGATCGGCTAGCTTTAAGGGAGCTCGCTGATGCCCGTCTCATTCGTATCCACATGGATGGACTGGTCAGCCCATCAAAGTTTTTGGGGTTCAGCATGCTCCATTTACTGGTATAACGATCAAGATCTACCATTTAGTAATGAGAATGTTTATTTCGAGGTCCACAATTTTATGAAGATAAAGATTGGAAACCTCGAGGGGCAAATGTTATCAACAAAATATATCACGAACATATTTAGCTAATTTATGGAGATACTGATTAAAACATACCCGATCGGTATAGCTATGAAGACACCTTTCGGTCTTAATTCAAGTGCACCGGTCGGTAAGTCTCAAGTCCGTAGCAGAACAACACCAGGTGAAAAGAAATAGGAACACCCGCACCGGTCGATCAGAGGCGAATTCCACCTACCGGTCACCCTTGGATCAAAGCGCTGAATTCAAAGATTTCCATATCGGTCGGTCTAGAGGGCGGACGACCGACCGGTCATAATTCACAACCCACACCAGGTCACCCGCGCAAGGAAGAAAAGGAACCGCACCTACCGGACGTTCATGTTCCAAGCCGATCGGTCCTCCAGACAAATGTTGACAGGTTGGCTTTTGGACAGTTGTTGCCAGGCTGGCCGGTGGAAAATCCGTAAACAAAGTCCAACCGACTGGTGGCTTTGAAAGCTATATCACTCCATTTCTCCACACCTATAAATAGATGTCCAACCCCACTTTAATGGTGGAGGATTTGGGAGACCCCGAAGGGCTGCTAAATCCAATTCTCAACATTTACTTAGTGATTTCATCATTTCTAATCATTACAAAGTGAAGATCCAACACGAAATTCATCATGAATATGCGGGAATTCATCAAAGTCCATATGGAAATTTAGATTCGATCTACCATTGGCCACATTTGAAGATTCTCCTTGATTTCTTTAACCAAGTTCTAAGAGTGTGTTATGATGGATGTAATGAGAGGACATGCTTTTCTTGTAATTCTAAAAGCTATAATGGAATCACTATTCAAAGTGGAGGTAGATCGCAATTGATCGAACAACTATAAACGTTATGTGTTCTTTACTTCCATTTTTTTTCTTCTATTGAAGTGGCTCCACATATTATTCTCAAATACATTGTAAAGTAGTCTTAGTAGTTTTGGTGTTGATCCCAATTTTGAGATCAACAGTCGTAAAATTCGAGTCGAAGTGGAATATTTATTACGGTCTCTTCGAAACGATGTACGTAATGTCTTTTATAGTTGAGAAATAATTATCAGCCTAATATGATTATAATTCAGTTTACATATCCTTTATTTATGAGTTTTAGTCAAACAAAATGATATATGTTTGTATTGATCAAGTCTGGATATTTTGATTTTCTTTTATAATTGAATAATTTAAGTGTGTGCGTCGCACACAGTATTTCCTTCAGTGTTGTCATCTTTGTTTATAAGATGTTTAATACTTCCGTTATTCTTGTAAATTATTTTCTCACTTCTAATTAATCATAAATAAATTAAATTTATAATTTATTTTAATTATTTCTTTTATATCTCTATTTTCAAAATTGTCGAATTTCTACGGTCGAACTTTTGTTCTTGATCTTTTTTGCTACGGTTTTCCTTCCACTTGCCTACGATAATTTAAATAAAAATCTCTTTTTATTTATTTATATATTAATTTCTTCTTTATTTTTATTTTTATTAAATTTTGTTTAATTAAAACTTCGTTCAGAATCTCCTTTGTTTGCGTTTTGGCCAAAGTACCAGTTTCGCAAGTACCATATTTCAAAACTCCATGTTGCGCATGCTGATTTCCTCCAAAACACCACACACCAGTTGTTAGCCCATTTTGTGATCGGGCTACACAAATTTAAGTGATCAGTCAACAAAAAGGTTTGAAGAAGGAATTCCTGCAAGAGGCTCGGTTCGGTTTGGAGGAACTCGACCCGCTCCCCTTGGCCATGCAGAGAATGAATCAACGAAAGGCATATTAGAAGCATACTCGGATCGGATCAGATGTACCGATCCGAACCCTTCCTATGAAACCCGATCCGACCTGAAGAATGAGGAATAGCAACGCTTGCACCCCACGTTCTATTGAAGATGCAGAATGGTTAAATAACAACTCTCCCACATTTACCCACGCTAACCCAGTAACTTGATGTACTGGCACCATCTTAAGAGATTCAGACCCGATACTAATCGGATACACCACTAAGGAACATTTGAAAGGATCTTTTGGCATTTTCAGAACTCAAACTCCTTAGCTATCTGAATTTCATCATCATTTGAAGAGTACAATCATCATAAAAAGCATATTCCAGAGGATATTGAGTGAATTCATACATTGTATGAGTGAAACTGAGTGAAAATCATTGTTGTATTTGCTTTCAAATCATCAATCCAAAGAGTAGAAAGTGGACGTAGGCTATTTAACGTCGAACCACTATAAACCGTGTGTTTCTTCTTTGTTTTTTGATTTCATTTCCTTAGTATTATTTTCTACTTTGGGTGTTAGAGCCATTTTTGGATCTAACATTTTGGTGCTTTCACTGAGAATTTCTGAATTCTTAGTTTTTTGGGATTATCACTCTACCATTTGGACCTTCAAGTTCAAAAAAGTTAATCCTCTATTTCCGATACTTTCAAGTATTTGCTGATCGATTACTGAAGAATTGAACATTACATTATGGCCAAAGCAAAAGCAAAAGAAGTGCAAGGCGCTAGAGAGAACGATGCTAGAGAAGGTCAACAAGCCATCGTATTGATGAGGTCGCGGGGACAAAGCTTTGGAACAACCCGATCCAAACCGGATGTTCCGAACCGAACTGATCAGGAGAATTCGAACTGATCCGAAGGTGCTGGAGCTGCTTAGACCCCCCTCCGACTCTGGATCCCCACTCCGATCTGACCCTAACGAGATTGAAGCTGGTAACTCTACTCGAGCACCCACCAATGCTCCGATGTCGGCCGCAACAACTGGTGATCAACTTGCTCCATCTGCACCCATCACGCACAGAGATTTTTAGCATTTTCTTGACATGCTTGAGAGTACTAGAAATGCGTTGGAAGCTTATAAACGTGACAGTCTACGCATGCAAGAGAACATGATCCCCATGAGTAGGGAACTCAGTGAGCTCCGAAGGCAAATGACACCTTCTCCAACACGCTGCCTTGCTGCAGACTATTTGTCTTCTTCGGATGAAGAACTTCCTCGTGTAAGAAGGCCGCTTGAGCGACCTAAAAATCTTGATCAGTTGACCTTCGGATCCTTGGGATCCCATGAAGATGCTGCTCGTGTGTTAGGAACTAATGACCTGAGCTTCAAAGAACCTATTATTGGCTCACTTTTTGATCAAGCCACCCAAGATCATTCGTAAGAGAAAAGCAGGAAACCACAGTATCTAAGAACATGAAGGAATGGATCGCGCATCATCGTTTCGCCCGATATCGAATCGTGCACCATCATCTCGCCCAAATATCGGATCGCGTCTCTACGGATCGCCCCATCTCATCAGCGAACGACGTAGTTGGGCGATCCGATCCAAGCTTACATTGATACCCCGAGCGAACCGATCCGATCCCCTGGTGCATGGCGAGCCCTCTGACCTGTTCAAACGCGAGCTAGTCTTCAGCGATCCGAATCGCACGGACCTGGCGACACGTGTCCCCAACCGTCACCTGGACCAATTCTCCCCATCTGCATGATCCGATTTTCAAGCAGATCACGACACCTGTCTACAACGGCTAGTTTGACTATTTCTTCAACGGTGGCGATGCGATCCGATGCTCTCGGGATTCATGCCACGTGTCCACGATACACCTGACAAAATCAGCTATAAATAGCCCAGAGCTTGGCATTTTTCGGGATCCTTTTGGCAATATTAAGTACTGAATCCGCCATTGTTGTCAAACTACTGAAATATTGAGAGAAATCATTGTTGTATTAGCTTTTAAAGCATAATCAATAAGATATAAAGTGGACGTAGGCTCGTTAACGCCGAACCACTATAAATTCTGAGTGTTCTTTTCTTTTTCCTTGTACTTCATTTGAAATTCTCTACTGTTCGTAACAATTTGGGTGTTAGGTCCAAATTTCGATCTAACATTTTAGGTGCTTTCACTGAGAAGCTCAGTCTTAAAGTTTCACCATTCGCTTCTTTGAGGATTCCAGCGATTCGGATATCATGGCTGGAAAAAGATCTAAAGTTTCGCAGACCAATGAAACGATTGAGGAGAGTGTGCACGAACTGGGCAACGAAGAAACTCTGGATCGCGGAGCGTAGGGGGCGATCCGATCCAACGAAGACACCTCGTTCCGAGTCGATGAGAACGAGACGATCCGTGCCACTGAAGGGGTTGTTACTCGATCCCGGGGCAACACCTCGCAGCCTCCGCGTACCACGACCACGAGTCGATCTCAGGGGGGCGCAGCGAATCGCCCTCCACGAACCGCAGCTATCCGAACTGATGGTCAGAATACAACTCGACCTGGAAAAGAACCTATGACCCACTCCTATCGTCCTGGAACCTCTGCTCGACCCGGTTCGAGCTCTTTGCGCATAAGAGAGAGTGATGATGACCACTATGATCCTGCCGCTCCTGTCACTGAGGGGGATCTCTCTCGTTTCGTCGAAATGTGGGATAGGTTGTTTGATGAGTTGGCTGCCCAAAGGCAGGAAAGTTCCATCCTACGGCAAAATTTGACGGCTATGGATAGAAGACTTGATGAGCTAGCAAGGCAAAGAGCATCGCCGGTTCGTCCACTCACCCCAGTATATTCTTCTTCATCTGAAGAATCGCCAAGACCTCCGCGGCGACCGTATGAGAGAGCCGAAAACATAGAACAGCTTCGGTTCGGGACCCTGCCCTCACAGGAAGAAGAAGAACTAGGGGCGGGGCCCACAAACCGTAATGTGAATGGTCAAGCAACAGCTCTCAGGACTCGAGATGTGAACAGTCCTGTGCATAACAGACCACCTCAGCCCCGTCGCCGCACGCATATTCATGATAACAGGGGGCAGCGAAGCCCTGTCCGAGCCCTGGATTTTGTGGCTACTCCCCGAAGAGAGATCAGAGAACCTCGTCGAGCCAGAGGCGCTGACCCTGAACCTCCTTTGACTAGTGCAAATGTCGCAGCCGTGGTTCACCAGATTCTGGCCGACAGCCGTGGACAGCGGAACGAAGATTGGGGGATCGACCGCAGTCATACCCCTTTTACTGACGATATTTTGGATGCGACTTTTCCAAGGCATTTCAACATGCCACAAATGAACCGATATGCGGGAAGATCTGATCCTGTTCAGCACCTAATGAGATACTCTTGGTCGATGACCGCTGCCGCTGCTTCTGACGCGGTTAAGTGTAAAGCGTTTCCCATATTCCTGGAGGACGTGGCTTTGCTATGGTTTACTCGCCTGCCGGCGAGATCGATTTCTAGCTTCAGGGAGCTGAGCGAGAAGTTCGTAGAACAATTCCGTATCAACGCACAGAAGACAAAAAGCGTGATCGATTTATTCCTTGTCAAACAGCGACCGGGCGAGAGTCTAAAGATGTACCTGGATCTTTTCAATTTGGCCGCCACTGAGGTTAAAGACCCTCATGAACCGACCATCGTCGCGGCACTTATTGACGGAGTGGATAAGGACACTGAATTCGGGAGGTACCTGGTAGGCAAACCGCCCCATACCAGAGAGTTATTCTATGAGAAAGTCAATGTACATCTACGCCGGGAAGAGGTATACGCAAACCGAAAGGTTAAAACAACTGATAAGGAGGAAATTCAGAGCAATGTCGCCATCAAACAGACTAGAGACAGCTCGGGGAAAGTTGAAGTTAACGTCGGAAATCAGAATCAGGGTGGTCGCCGACCGGGTAACAACAATAACAATGGTAACGGCAACAACCGGAAGAGGGGCCGAGGGAACGACTCCCAGAGAAGGACTCGTCCCAGGGCCTTTGAAAGTTATACACCCATAAATGATACTCTGGAAAATATCTTCATGGATGCGTACGAAATCCTCCAAAATAAGAGGCCACCTCCTAGAGAGTCGACAAAGAAAGAGCGTGAGACAGGGAAGTTTTGTCTCTTTCATCAAATTCACGGCCATTCGACGAATGAATGTCGTCACCTGAGGGATGTAGTCGAAAGGCTGCTTCGAGAAGGGAAGCTAGATGAATACAGAGTAATGCCAAGGGACAGGGGGCAAGCAGTGCAGGCCCCGAATCAGAATCAAAATCAACTTGCTGCTAGGTCGACTGCTCAGCAAAAGGGAAAGAATATTGTTATCAATACCGTGATCGGTGGACTTTATCTTGCTGGGCACAGTTCCAAAGCATTAGATCAATACGTCAATGCAGCCAAACAACACCTCGAGGTGGGGGAATGTAGCAACCCCGAGGACAGTATCCCGGTGAAGCAGCAGAAGATGATGACCGATGACGTTGTTTTCCGAGAACGAGAAAGCATCGGAGTCCATGCTCCAACTGAAGATCCACTTGTAATTACGATATCCATTGGGCCAGCCACTGTTCATAAAGTTCTGGTGGACAACGGGAGTTCCGTTAATATTCTTTTCCAAAAGGCCTTTGACCAGATGAATCTTGAAATAAAGGACTTGAAACCCTGCCAAGGATGGATCCGTGGATTCAACGGAGCATCCACCGCTCCGATGGGTTATGTAGAATTGCCAGTTACACTTGGGGAAGGAGAACGCCAGAGAGTGAGTATCCTTCCCTTTGTGGTTTTGGATGTCGAATCGTCATACAATGCCTTTTTGGGCCGACCGGCCCTCGCAAAGTTCAGAGCCTGTATAGCCCCCTGGTGCTTGCTATTGAAATTCCCCACAGAAGCTGGCATTGGTATCGTCAGAGGGGATCAAGTTGCTGCGCGAGCATGTTATGTTGCCGAACTAAAGTTACTTCGCAACGGAGGGGATATCGAAACTAAAGGCACTTCTCCCCCTTCGGGGGCGGAGACCTTATAGCAACCAAAGAGGATAATTGTTGGAGAGTTGCCCAGAGAGATGCCCGAGGATATAGATCCCAGAGAGGATCAAGAACCCGGGGGCAGAATGGCGACTCCCAACGAGGCCACTGTGGATGTACCAATCGATGACAGTGACCCGGAGAAGGTCCTTAAGATTGGATCCCAGTTAAGTCCGAATCTTGTTGAAGAATTGACGAATTTCTTAAAGAACAACTTGGATGTATTTGCTTGGACCCACGCGGACATGTGCGGGATATCCCCATCAATCATGAGCCATTCTTTGAGCATTAACCCCAAACATCCTCCAGTAAAGCAAAAAAGGCGAATGTTGGGCCCAGAGAGGTCCGCTGCCTTGAAAGAAGAGGTTGGAAAGCTAAAAAGTAACGGGTTTATCAGAGATTCAACCTACCCAGACTGGATTTCAAATCCAGTCCTGGTAAAGAAGGCCAACGGGAAGTGGCGAACGTGTATCGACTTCTCGGATTTGAACAAAGCTTGTCCAAAAGATAGTTTCTCATTACCTCGAATTGACCAGTTGGTAGACTCGACGGCAGGTCACGAGCTTCTCTCATTTATGGATGCTTATTCAGGATACAACCAAATTCCAATGCATGTTCCAGATCAAGAGCATACTAGTTTTATCACTGATCTGGGATTATATTGTTACGTAGTAATGCCCTTTGGTTTGAAGAACGCAGGCGCTACGTACCAGCGTTTGGTCAACAGAATGTTTTATAACCAAATCGGGAAAACAATGGAAGTATACGTCGACGATATGTTGGTTAAATCCAAGCAATCCTCTCAACACACTACTGACTTGGCAGAGATGTTCGGCATTCTTCGAAAGTATGGATGAAACTCAATCCAACCAAATGTTCATTCGGTGTTGCTTCTGGAAAATTCTTGGGATTCATTGTCAGTTCGCGCGGTATCGAGATTAATCCAGACCAGATCGCGGCAATCAGAAACATTCAGGAACCTAGGCAAATTAGGGATGTGCAAAGCCTTACCGGAAAAGTGGCCGCATTAAGCAGATTTATCTCCAGGGCTACGGATAAGTGCATCCCATTCTTCGAATTAATAAAGCGAGGAAAACGCCACTTTAAATGGACACCTGACTGCGTAGAAGCGTTTCAGAATTTGCTCAGGCACTTGGAGAAACCTCCCATTCTATCTAAACCAATAGATCACGAGGATTTATTCGTGTATTTGGCAGTGTCATCCCATGCGATCAGCTCAGCATTGGTAAGGGAAGAGGATAAGGTCCAAAGACCTGTGTATTATGTGAGCAAAAAATTGACAGCGGCAGAGCGTAATTATCCACGGGTAGAGAAACTGGCGTATAGTTTACTGATTGCCTCCAGAAAACTTCGGCACTACTTTCAGGCACATCCTATCATCATATACACTGATCATCCACTCAAGCAAGTTTTACAGAGACCGGAGGCATCTGGAAGGTTACTCAAATGGAACATAGAGTTAAGTCAATTCGACTTGAACTTTCAGCCCAGACGGTCAATTCGGGGGCAAGTGATAGCCGACTTCATAGCAGAATTCACTGTTCCTGAAGAAGACATAGCAAACGAAGAAGTGGAACCTTCAAAGTTACTTTTTGATCCTGATGCCTGGAGATTGTATACTGATGGCGCTAGGAACGACGAAAGATCCGGCGCTGGAATAGTACTTCAAAACCCCGAGAAACGATTTATAACCTATGCCATCCGAATGGAGTTTCAGGCCACTAACAACGATTCCGAATACGAAGCTCTGATAGCCGGATTAAAGATTGCAAAAGAACTAGAAGTCACAAAGCTGAACATCTTCTGCGACTCCAAGTTAGTTGTGAATCAAGTCACTGGAAGATTCCAAGCTAAAAGTGCAAGATTGGTTCTATACTTAAAGAAAGTGAAAGAACTGCTCAATGATTTTGGTCACTACAGCATATCTCATATTCCGCGGTCAGAAAATCAGCAGGCAGACAAGTTGGCAAAGATGGCTAGTTCTAACGATCCTGAAGTGATTGGGCTAGCCCCCGTTGAAGTACTCCGGTCCCCCAGCATTGATCAGATGGAAATCGACCTAGTACTAGAGACGGAACCAGAAAGGGAGTCTTGGATGAACCCTATAAAGAATTTCCTAATGGATGGAGCGCTTCCGACCAAGAAAAGCGAGAGGCGTAAAGTGATTCGTAAAGCTGCCCGATACGTATTGCAAGGCGGAGTTCTTTATAGACAAGGGTTTTCAATGCCCCTCCTTCGGTGTATAGCCCACGATGACATCAAACGTGTGCTGCAAGAAGTCCACAAAGGCGAATGTGGCGACCACACTGGAGGGCAAACTTTGGCGAAAAAGGTATTGCGGCATGGTTATTTCTAGCCTACCATAAACAAGGATGCAGTAAGATATGCACGACGATGTGATGCATGCCAGAGATTTTCAAAGATACCTAGAGCGCCTCCAAGTCAGTTAAAAACAATGATGAGTCCATGGCCTTTTGCTATGTGGGGAATTGATATCATAGGAAGCCTCCCCATAGCAAGGGGCGGAGCAAAGTTCGCTATTGTGGCCGTAGATTATTTCACTTAGTGGGTCGAGGCAGAACCACTAACTACAATCACAACTAAACGAGTGATCAACTTCATCGTGAGAAACATCATCTGTCGATTTGGGATTCCAAAGATTGTGATAACAGACAACGGAACTCAGTTCGATAGTGCTGAATTCAGAAATTTCTGCCAAAGATACCACATCGAGAATCGGTACACCTCCGTGGCGCACCCACAATCGAACGGGCAAGTCGAAGCGGCAAATAAAGTAATTAAGTCCATTCTGAAAAGAAGAATGAAGCGGGCTAGATCCATGTGGGCTGATGAATTGCCCTTGGCACTATGGGCTTACAGGACAACATATAAATCGGCAACGGGACATACCCCGTTCTCCCTTTCTTTTGGAACGGAAGCAGTCATCCCGGTTTAGATAAAGGTACCTTCTCATCGGGTGACTTATTATGATCCGATGACCAATAATGAATTGCTCCTTGAGTCCCTGGATATGATCGAAGAAAAGAGGGATGAAGCAGACCTGCGTGCCCTGAGATGCAAACAACAGGTCGCCCGATATTACAACAAAAAGGTCCAAGTCCGAACCTGGGAACCCGGAGACTTGGTTCTGAAACGTGTCTTTCCACCCTCAACTCATATGGGAGCGAAGTGGGAAGGACCGTACTCTATTCTGAGCAAGCTTGATAATGGAACCTTCAAGCTGGCAACCGTAGATGGAAGGGAAATCCCCAGAGTGTGGAATGCCCAACATTTACGGCCATATTTAACATGAGAGTTTCAAATCTATTCTTTTGCTTTGTTAAAAAACTATGTACAGGGCATGACTTGCCTAGAATAGTTTGATTCCTTAAAGCAAGAGATTATAAAGTGGACGTAGGTCATGATTCGACCGAACCACTATAAAAATACTGTGTGTTATTTGCCTTTATTTGCTTCTTTATTTATTTGCCTATTTATTCTTGTGAAAATCAATGAGAATAATGCAGGTACCCGAAGTCCGGTGCCAACCGATCTTCCCATAGACTAATCGGAGGAACTCAAAGCTTTGGCAAAGGCTCCAACTGCTTGTCCGATTAGCTTTAATCCACGGAGCATGGGTTAAAGTATACACCTAGGATGAGTTTGATGAGAATGCATGATTGCAGATTGCTTGATCCGTGACCCTAACTCTCCAGAGTAGAGAGAGAGTATAAAGGACACGAAAATCGACATCCACGAATAACAGCGGTGTACCATGATCGGAGCTGCCTAAGCATGAACTCTAACTCTCCAGAGAGAGAGAGAGTATAAAGGCATCTCCGATTGAGCGCTGAGAAAGAGCTCCTTCCCCGCTGAAGGATCGGGGGGCGAGTAAATCGCTGAGCTCGAACTCTAACTCTCCAGAGAGAGAGAGTATAAAGGCGTCTCTGATTGAGCGCTGAGAAAGAGCTCCTTCCCCGCTGAAGGATCGGGAGGCGAGTAAATCGCTGAGCTCGAACTCTAACTCTCCAGAGAGAGAGAGTATAAAGGCGTCTCCAATTGAGCGCTGAGAAATAACTCCTTCCCCGCTGAAGGATTGGGGAGCGAATGAATCGCCAAGCACAAAACCCTAACTCTCCAGAGAGAGAGACAGTATAAAAGCGTCTCCGATTGAGCGCTAAGAAAGAACTTATTCCCTGCTAAAGGAACAAGGGCTAACTGAGCTACTGTTATCCCATGAAATCTCCTATACCACCGTATTCAGAAATAGGGGGCAACTTGCCGACAATACTAACCAATCCCTAGTAAACCCCAGTCAGATGCTACGGTAACAACTGATTGGGGGGGGGGGACCATGCACTCATATGCAAACACTAAACTTTGATACAACAGTGTAACATAGCATGAACATTCTTCTTCCTGTTGATTGACCGATTTATAATTATTAATAGTTGGCTAATGACTAAACATGGAAAGTTTCTCTGAATACAGGTACACAATGATGCAAGGAGAGATGAATCCTTGTTTGTATACTGCAAATCAACAAAGTGAATGACAACCTAGAAACAAAAAGTGAGGACCAGTCTCACAATTACACTTCCTGGCCAGTGGAAAACCTAAAGACAAAATATCAACAAACTACAAACATCCTATTTACGCTTTGATTTCTTCTCTTGCTTCTGCCTCTCCAGCCTCTCCTTGTCGGCTTCATATGGATCCCCCTTCTTCCTCTTCCGCTTGTCTACAAGGGGAACATCCGACTCCTCTGAGGTCTCCTCTTCTACCTCTTTTCTCTTGCTTCTACTGGAGAGGGAAGCCGGGAAGTCATCAGGGTTTGCGAAGTGAAGCTGGCGGCTGATGGACTTGGGCTGGATTCTCAGAAACATCCCAGTTTTGGGATCGAATTCTGCTAGAGGGACTACGTCCAAAGCCTCATCCCCCACCTTCTTTGAAGCCAACTCTTTCTCTTGTCTGGCTTTCCGGCTGGCCAGAAGCTCCTCGTCATCATCATCATCGTCGACCTTTTTGGTGCCGGTAATGTCCTCTTCGTCATCCACATGACGACCATCCAAGTCTTTTAAAGCTTCGATAGTCTCAGCATCCTTGGGTACATCGGTGCTAGGCACCGGGATGCTTCCTTCTACTGTTGTGACCTCGACCCGCTCTGAAACATCAATACCAGCACCCGGCAGGGCAGTCTCCTTTTCCACTTCTCTCTATTTTTCAGCAACCTTGTCGACGTGCTCGCCACCTGCATTACGAGAGACACACATTACTAATTCAATTGGTTGTTCTGCCAGACGACGACAATTCGCAATTGCTTTAGCAAATTGCGGGGAAAAGAGAGAGATACCTTCAGCAGATGCTCCCTCTTGAGTAGTTCCGGATGGTCCAACAACCATGAGAGTTAGGCCCAAAGGGATGAGCGGATCATCAGGATGGTACTCCTCAACTTCGGAGGTTTTAGGCTTCGCGGCGGAACTGGAACCTTCGTCAATTTTTCTTTTACCTTTAGCTAAGGTTCTCTCCTTTTCCATTTCCGCCAGGATTAGGCGACGACCCTCTACCAGGTCCTCAGGCTCGTTGTCTCTTAGGATGCTCTTCATCAATTCGTCCTCATCGATTTCTTCGACATCCAGTCTATATTTTTCGCCCTCCACGATGGCATCCCATAAGTTGGCCAAAGTAACATGGTAATCCGGGATCCATGAGATGTTGCGAGTTTTGAGAACTTGGCCGAGGAAATCGAAAATCATCTCTTCAAACCCCTCAATATCTTTTTCTCTTGCAAGGAGTTTGTTGTTAGAAGCAGTGGCCATTTCAATGGCGCTCTCAACGTTCTTTTCGGCAAGAGCTGCCCGTCTTTCCGCATCCGCAACCTGGTCATTCAAAATCACCTTTTCTGCTTCAGCCAGAGCCAAACTTTCTTTTAGACTCGCTTTTTCCGCCTCCCAAGCAGCCCTCTCAGCTTCAAAATGGCCTTGTGCTGTTTTCAACTCGACGTTGGCCATTTTTAGATCTTCAACTTCCTTCTTTAAAGCCATTTTTTCTTGGCTATTGGAGTCCAGTTCTGAATGAAAGCGCTGTTTGGCATTCTCTAATTCAGTCTTATAACTCTCAGCATCCCTCCGTGCTAAAGCAAGCTGGGCCTGAGCATCTTCCAGATCCTTCTCCAATTTTGTCATAGCTCTCTCGTTGTTTTCAAGTTTTGCTTTAAATCTGTGAGCTTCTATTTCAAGTGTTCGGACGACTTCCGAAAGATTGACGGCGTGTTTTTTCATCATCTCGTATTGTCTGGCTGCGTGCTGGATGTGCCCGATAACTTCATCATCCCAATTTTTAGGGACCGGTTCCAAGGCAGGAACGAAGACCATCCTGTCAAAGAACATGCCTGGAAATTCTTCCTGCAGCTTTTCCAGCCTACCTTGGATCTCGGGACCATGAACGTAATCCCATGATCCGGGGGCAGCTAACTCTGGTTGGCTGGTGGGGGCAATGTCACTTTTCTCCTTCTCAGTTTCTTTGAATGAATCTCTATCCCTATCTTTGGATTCGTGGCGCCTTTTGGATGACCGACTGTGGGAAGGCGCAATCTTTGGAGGAGTCAGCTCTTTTGGAAGTTTCTTTCCCCCGGTCGGAATTGTCGGATGACTCGAAGGCCTGGTAGAGGTTGATTTGGGTGGAGATCGAGGTTGCGAGGAACTCGGCCTACGAGGAGGACCGCGAGGGCGCTCAATATCCGGACGAAGGCTGGGTGTGCCCTCGCGGAGAGAACGATACGAATAAGATTTTCTGCGGGACATCGTTCCTGCAAAAAAGAAAAGAATATATTAAAACTTTGAATACCCGCGAAGTTAGAGTGCAAGGTCAGACAGTGTGTGTGAGGTGTGCATCCCATATAATTCCCCCTAACAGACCCGGGCCTGGAGACAGGCTCATCTGACCCGCTTCTCGTCCCCTCGTTGAAGCAATCGCCTCTTCAGGAGCAGAAAAGAAAGGCTCCTCGCCGAAGTCTTTTTCTGTATATACAATATCGGGTAGAGGGATTTTATTCAGCTCGTCAAATAACTGTTCTTTTGTCAAGTCGTCGTCAGCAACAGTTTCCATTGGAGCAGAGATAGGGATTTCCTTCGACACATCACCACGGGACTCATCCCCTCTGTATATGTTCAAGTCTTCGTCGTCTTGGATGACTATCGGAGAAGGACTTTTGCGAAATTTAGTTTTTTCTACCGCTTGTGAAGTTCCCTCTCCCTCTGTTGGGGGCAAATACTTATAGGGTTTGCCGCCGGTGTCAAGTCCAAATCTTCTGTCTAGGAGGCGATGCTTATGGAGATTGTCGTCAGTAATGCGTTTTTTGATCCTTAGAAAGTCAGATCTGCTTTGTGAAAGAATGGATAACCGATTGCTGTATAGAGGACCCTCCGTTTTCGGGAAGACATGATCTGTTCGAAACAAAGGAAAAAGCGGAAGAATGTTAGTACTTAGACTCCTCGAGCAAGATATTCGATTATGTGATCAAAGCTTACTTGATTTAAGCCATCTTCGTGAGCATCCAGCCTGTCTCTTTATATAAAACCAGTCCGATTTAGGGTCCCCTATATTGCTGTACCCATCATATAAAACCTTCCTATTCGCCACCGACTCAAAGAAGGAGAAGTTTAGAGTTGCCGAAGAACGGTGCTTGAAAAGAAAGAAGAACGTCAAATCTCTAAATTTAAGTTCGGCATGTAAGATCTCCGCATATGCAATGTACAAGGTATATAACGATGCGTAGGCGTTTGGATGGAGCTGCATCGGAGCGATGCCCAGTCGTCTTAAAGTTTCGATGGCAATCGGAGGGAACGGAGGGATAACTCCAACTAGACACATTGTTCGACTAATCGCCATATACCCTTCCGGTGCTAGGTGGGGTCTATCTTCGCTTCCGGGCGTCAATACATCGTCCCAAGAAATGCCATGTCTTAAGCAGATTCTCTTAAGTTTTATTTCGTCAAGCTTTGACGCTAAAGAATCAGAGAATTTATCTATCCCGAGTGCGCCTGGGATTTCGTCAGGAGCTCGCTCATCAGTCTCAGAGTTGTTGCTGGATGAAGTACTTTCTGTCGGATCTGATTCTGTGGCTTCGTACTCAGATCCAGAATCTTCACCCCCCGGATTGATTGGGGGAATTTCAGTATTATACTGTTCAGGAGTCTCGGATTCCGCCTCTGCTACAGATCTTGAGGAAGAGTGATCGTTCGACATTGCTGCTAGGACGAGAAAATATGAACAATAAGATTAACAATACCCGTCCCCCGTGTGTGCAAGTGCCGGTGTGTGTGCTTGTGTGTGCGCATTATCAAAAAAATAAAAATAAAGCATGAAAGCAGTCAAGGTTGTCAGAAGTCGTTAGTCGTCATATGCAATCAAATCATGAGGTCATTTAGTCCAGAAAGTCCAACATCGCGGCTCTAGCCTAACTGTTCAGAGTTTTATGGTGATAGGACATTGATTAAAGTCTGAAATTTCTTCATATCATTAGCTATAAGATGGATCGCAAAGCATAGGGATCGCCCCCTTTCGACTCGCGGAGCAGGGGAATCGCCCCCCATCGAATCGCCGGGCGAAGGGATCGCCCCTTCACGAACCGTTGCGACTACCACGATCCGTCCCTTCGCTGCCACCTCGATCTGTCGTCTCGCCACTCGCGTTCGTCTTCTATCTTTGACCACGATCCGAGTCGGCTTTCCTTCTCCTTCTGCCTCCTTCGTCTTCCTCCTCTCCTCTCCTTCCCATCCTCGAATTCCGAGGTCTACACCCGATGGCCATGGCAATTTGGTGATTTCTTCAGAAAATTGTGGATTTCCACTGTCTCTCCCTCGAATCAGTCGTAAGAATTCAAGAAAGTGCTGCGTTTACAAATGAGAATGTTTTCTATGAAGTTACCTTTCTAAAAACTAAGAGAATACTTGAATTTTCGAAGTTTTGGAAAATTTGGGTTCGTTCTTCGATAACGCGAGACGATTCGGCAGAAAGAAATAAGAAGGGGAATGAAGAGGAGAGGATCGACTTATATAGGCAAAGAGGGTGACCGTTTGTCTCCCTTTCTTTGTCTTATTCGGTCCACGAAGCACCGTGCGGGCCACGATCCAAAGCTTGAGTCGCATAGAAGCCCACGGACCGCCTTGAAACGATGGCCCACAAAACTCAAAGCCCGACACGGCTCGAAGGAAAATACGCCCCGTTTCGCACAAAGGCCTAGGTACTCAGCACGAGACGAGCACGTGACCAAATCGGACCATGGCGCCCTATGACTCCGATTCATACATGTGTTGATTTGAACCAATGCGACTGTTGATTTGCGTCCCTTTAGGAGAAGGTAAATTAGAATCTTCGAAGCATGTTCCATCATCGATAAAACATACTTCGAGGGGGCAAAATGTTGGCTCACTTTTTGATCAAGCTACCCAGGATCATTCGTAAGAGAAAAGCAGGAAACCACAGTATCTAAGAACATGAAGGAATGGATCGCGCATCATCGTTTCGCCCGATATCGAATCGCGCACCATCGTCTCGCCCAAATATCGGATCGCGTCTCTACGGACCGCCCCATCTCATCAGCGAACGACGTAGCTGGGCGATCCGATCCAAGCTTACATTGATACCCCGAGCGAACCGATCCGATCCCCTGGTGCATGGCGAGCCCTCTGACCTGTTCAAACGCGAGCTAGTCTTCAGCGATCCGAATCGCACGGACCTGGCGACACGTGTCCCCAACCGTCACCTGGACCAATTCTCCCCATCTGCACGATCCGATTTTCAAGCAGATCACGACGCCTGTCTACAACGGCTAGTTTGACTGTTTCTTCAACGGTGGCGATGCGATCCAATGCTCTCGGGATTCATGCCACGTGTCCACGATCCGCCTGACAAAATCAGCTATAAATAGCCCAGAGCTTGGCATTTTTTGGGATCTTTTTGGCAATATTAAGTACTGAATCCGCCATTGTTGTCAAACTACTGAAATATTGAGAGAAATCATTGTTGTATTAGCTTTTAAAGCATAATCAATAAGATATAAAGTGGACGTAGGCTCGTTAACGCCGAACCACTATAAATTCTGAGTGTTCTTTTCTTTTTCCTTGTACTTCATTTGAAATTCTCTACTGTTCGTAACAATTTGGGTGTTAGGTCCAAATTTAGATCTAACACCTATGTTGCTGCCTATGCGTGGATCCCATGTTCTACCCAGGGATCCTAACATTAATAATACTACACAACAACAACTTCTCCAACCCCTTCCTCCCGTGAATGACCGGGAGTGGAGGGAACAGAGTAGAGCAGCTGCCGCTAGAAACAGGAGGATATCCCCTAATCAGGAACATATGGGTAATCCGAATATTAGGCCTAGGAAACCTGAACGAACATTAACTAATACCGATGTATGGGCTATGGTGCGCCAAATCATGTCTGAAAGCCGACATTACACCAACGAGGACTGGGGCATTGAGCGAAGTCACACCCCTTCACAGATGATATATTGGATTTCTAGTTCCCTCAGCGATTTAACTTGCCTCAGATGGATCAGTATTCAGGGAGGACTGACCTTGGACAACATCTGATGAGGTATGCATGGTTCATGAATGCCGCAGCAGCTCCAGATGCTATAAAATGCAAGGCCTTCCCAATTTATCTAGAAGACATGGCGTTAATGTGGTTCACTCGACCCCTCCACGGTTGGCATCAACCTTTAAAGAATTAAATGAATGCTTTATGAATCAGTTTCGACTTCACGCTCGAAAATCTAAAAGCATCATAGAATTGTCAAGGATTAAGCAGGCTCCAGGTCAATCTTTGAAATAATATTTAGATCGCTTCAACCTGGCTATTACCGAAGTCAGTGACCCTTATGAACCCACTATTTTGATGGCATTAATATAAGGAGTCGATCTGGACACATAATTTGAGGATTACCTATCCGGAAAACCACCCCCACTAGGGAATTGTTCTATGAAAAGAGCAATATTCGCTTAAGGCGAGAAGAAGCTCATGGAAATAGAAAGAGAAAGTCTAAAGGGGCCTCTAGGGAAGGCGTCCAAAGTAATGTCGCTGTGAAGCCATCCGGTGGCAGTTCGGGGAAGGTTGAGGTAAATGTCGGTAACCAGAACGGAGGTAATAACAATTGGAATGGAAAAGACAATAGGAGGAACCAGAACCGAGGGAACAATTCCAAAAAAAGATCTCGATTCCAAAATTTTGAGAACTATTCGCCATTAAATGACACATTGGAAAATATTTATTTGGACACATACAACATATTGCAATATAAAAAGCCGCCACCCAGAGACTCAACCGAAAAAGAGATCGCTAAGGGAAAGTTTTGTTTGTTCCATGGAACCCACGGTCATTCTACCAACAAATGCCATCATTTAAGAGATGTAGTTGAGAAATTGCTGTAGGAAAGGAAATTAGACGAGTACAAGGTTGCCCCACAGGGGGAAAGGAAAGCAATCCCCGAACCAAAACCAGTCTACATCCAAACCCACAGCTCAACAGAATGGTAAAGGGATCATTATTAATACCATTATAGGCAGGTCCCATCTTGCTATCCATAGCTTCAAAGCAATGGATCAGTACGTTAATGCCGCCAAGCACTTTGAAGTAGGAGAATGCAGTAACCTCGAAGATATCACTGCAGTAAAACAGCAAAGGATGATGTCAAACGATGTCATATTCCGTGGTAGAGATGATACCAGAATTCAATCACATACCGAAGATCCGCTGGTAATTACCATAGCCATCGGCCCCACTTTGGTCCATAAGGTGTTGGTGGATAATGGAAGCTACATGTCAGAGTTGAAGATGCTAATGGAGGGGTTAAATATAGAACCCAAGGACATTTCTCCTCCTTTGAAGGAAAACTCAGCATAGCAATTAAGGGGTCTAGTCCCAAGAGAGTCGACCAGAGATGTACTCAAGGATATAGATCCCAGAGAGGATAAGGAACCTGAGGACAGAAAGGCGACTCCTAATGAAACGACGTGGATATCTCCATTGGAGATGCAAATTCGACAAAAGCATCGATGATTGGATCACAGCTAGATCTGATTCGAGCGCAAGAGTTAGCATACATTTTAAGGGCAAATCTGGATGTGTTTGTCTGGACTCACGCTGACATGTGTGGGATATCGCCTGCAATTATGAGCCATTCTTTGAGAATCAACCCAAAACACCCACTGGTCAAGCAAAAACGACGAATGTTAGGCCCAGAGCGATCAGTAGCGCTAAAGGAAGAGGTAGAAAACTTAAAGGATAATGGATTCATCAAGGACTCGAAATATCCCGATTGGATATCGAACCCTGTCCTGGACAAAAAAATCTAACGGGAAGTGGCGTACGTGCATTGACTTCTCTGACTTGAAAAAGGCTTGCCCGAAAGATAGCTTTCCTCTTCCCAGGATTGATCAACTAGTAGACTCAACAGCTGGACACGGGCTCCTATCCTTTATGGACGCTTATTCGGGATACAATCAAATTCCCATGCACATACTAGATCAGGAGCACACAAGTTCTATTATAGACTTGGGGTTGTATTACTATGTGGTGAAGCCATTTTGATTAAAGAATACAGGAGCCACATATCAGTGCTAGGTCAACCGCATGTTCTATAATCAAATCGGATAAACAATGGAGGTTTATGTGGATGACATGCTTGTGAAATCTAGGCAGTCTTCCTATCATACAAAAGACTTAGCAGAGATGTTTGGCATTTTGCGAAGATATGGGATGAAGTTGAACCCTCTAAAATGTCTGTTTGGGGTCGCATCTGGGAAGTTCCTTGGGTTCATCATGAGTTCTCGAGAGATTGAAATAAATCCCAGCCAGATAGCAACAATAAGGAATATTAAAGAACCACGAAAAATTAAGGACGTTCAAAGCCTTGCAAGAAAAGTTGCCTCTTTAAGCACATTTATTTCTAAAGCCACGGACAAGTGCGTCCCTTTCTTGGATTTGATATAACGGGGGAAGCGTAACTTTGAGTGGACTTCCAATTGTGTGGAGGCTTTCCAAAATCTACTGGATTTATTAGAGAAGCCCCCGATATTGTCAAAACCCATGGATCACGAGGATTCGTTTGTCTATCTGGCGGTGTCATCTCATGCCGTCAGCACAGCATTGGTGCGTGAAGAAGACAAGGTCCAGAGGCCTGTATACTATGTAAGAAAGAAGCTAGCCGCTGCAGAACGTAACTATCCGAGAATAGAAAAACTTGCTTATTGCCTCTTAATTGCCTCCCGAAACCTCCGTCATTACTTTCAGGCTCAACCGATAGTTGTATACACCGATCAACCTCTAAGACATGTGTTGCAAAAACCCGAAGCATCGGGGCGGTTACTTAAATGGAATATTGAGTTGAGTCAATTCGATTTGAATTTTCAACCACGGAGATCAATAAGGTGGCAGGCCTTGGCCGACTTCATAGCAAAATTCAGGATTCCGAAGAGGAAACGGTGGGTGACAAGATGGTTGCTTCAGAACAAGAGCTAGAGCTTAGTCCATGGAAGTTATATACGCATGGGGCCAAGAATGATTGAAGATCTGGCGCCGGAGTTGTTTTAATAACTCCTGAAGGACGATCTATTTACTATGCCCTACGATCAGAATTTACTACTACCAAAAACGATTCTAGTATGAAGCCCTGATTGCCGGGCTAAAGCTCGCCAAGGAATTAGGAGTGAAGACACTAGATATATGATGTGACTCCAAGATAGTTGTCTGCTAGGTACGGGAAGATTTTGTTACCAAAGGACCTCGGCTTATTACTTATCTTAGAAAAGTAAAGGAGTTATTCGACAATCTGGAGCGTTACACCATAACACACATTCCAAGAGCAGAGAATTAGAAAGTAGACCGGTAGGAAAAACTAGCAAGTTCTGACAACCCAGAAGAAATTGAAATGGTTCCAATAGAGATATTGGAGCCACCGAGTTTCGACCAAATGGAGGTGGAACTAGCTCTAGAAACCGAGCCCGAAAGGGAATCATGGATGACACCAATCAAAAACTTCCTTAAGAACGGACTTCTCCCATTGAAGAAAAGCGAAAGGCGAGCTATAACATATAAGGCTGCAAGATATGTTTTACAGGATGACGTCCTTTATCGCCAAGGGTTTTCCATGCCCCTACTATGATGTATCGCACACGATGACATCAAACGTGTACAGCAGGAAGTACATGAAGATGAGTGTGGTGATCACACCAGGGGCCAGACCCAAGCAAAGAAAATATTGCGGTATGGTTATCTTTTGCCTACCATGAATAAAAATGCGGCTGATTATTCACGACTCTGCGATAAATGTCAAAGATTCGCCAAAGTTCCGAGTACATCTCCGACCCAGCTTAAGTCAATGGTAAGCCCATGGCCATTTTCCGTGTGGGGAACTGATATTATTTGAGTATTACCCATCGCCAAAGGAGGAGCAAAGTACGCAGTCGTCGCCCGGGATTATTTCACAAAATGGGTGGAAGCCGAACCATTAACTACGATCACGACAAGGAAGGTGATAAGTTTTGTGGTCAGAAACATTATCCGCCGGTTTGGATACCGAAGACCATTATAACTAATAATGGGACACAGTTCCACAACGCCGAATTTAGAAACTTTTGTTAGAAATACAAGATTAGTAAAAGGTATACCACTATAGCTTACCCACAAACAAATGGGCAAGTTGAGACAATAAACAAAGTTGTTAAATCAATTCTTAAGAAACAGTTAGAATGAGCCAAAGCCAAGTGGGTGGATGAGCTGCCACTAGCTTTGTGGGCCTACAGGGCAACCTTTAAGACGGCATGTAACGACTTGGGGTTTTTACGATCTTGGTTATCGATATATAACACCATGTCGACTAATCAAGCATCGAAAATACCGGAAAGTCCATAAAAGAAATTAGAGGGTGAGGATAGATAAGATAGAAACTTAGAATAGAAGAAGAAGAAGAACGTACAACATTAGAGTAAACATGAATCTCACAGCGGAACGAATAAATATATTTCATAACATAACTTTGAAATATAAATATGTACTTGAATATACATATCATTTCCAAAGTATAGCACTGACGACACAGCGGAAAAACCATAGCTATATAATTCTGAAGCCTCCAGCTCTTCAAGTATCTGTAAATCCCGACTATTTGACTGCCCGTAAAAAATTGGGCACCCATGAGTTTAGGGAAAACAAAATAAAATAAACTCCGGGTCAGTCATGTGACTGGTGTGAGTAAACTCAAATTATTTGATTTAACTTTCAAAATCCTTTTGAAACAAAGGATAATCATAAGACCGATACACACATAAACATGGATGGTTTTTACCTTACGATAACTCAAATCATTAGTAAAACAGTATTATTTTGATATTATAATAATGTCTAACACATGTAATATCAATCTAGTAGAAACGCTTTCATCTAATGTTCTACATATATAATATACAATCAAAACCGCAAGCTCTTATTTGGGGAATGGATTCCAAATATGATAAGGTATGGATCCACCTTCCGCTCGGTGTACTCTAGAAGCAATACACTGGAGTTCAACAAGAACATCTTGCAACTCGGCCATACATGACCGACCACTCATTTCGCTTGAGTGTATCGAATATATTGCCACCCCTCGGTTAGTATTCCAACATAACCGTTCTTGGGAGATACAGAATTGGGAGAAGTAACAAACATGAATATTATCTAGATGGTGATAATATACCCTAATTGGTTGCGAACCACTTAGCCAAGCTTCCTGCCCGATTTCTGTCATTTCCCAGTTGATGAGGCTGGAGGTCATAAGGTATCTTTCAACAGATTACTCATTCATTCACTTTGAATGACACATCGTCATACCCATCAAATCACAAATTGATTTCCCCAAAAATACCACAGGTATAAGCTAAGAGAAACAAATTCCCATGCCACCAATGTAAATACGTTTGAACCGATCAACTTACGCGATCTACCGGATATACTCTGTCAGACATTCGTCCATTCAAGTTGTCCTGGGATTGGACAAATCGAAGGCACTATTCCGTACATCGATCCTAGGTAATCTCTACCTAAGACTTATACAACGGCCCTTGCACTTTACTCCTTCTTCAGTTTGTCTTCGATCTATTTGATTCGAAACGCTAATGCCCATACGGATAGTTCTTTAGATAAGAATCCAACCGGTCTCTCCATATTTACGACAGAAAAATGGTCAAAACTTTGATAGCCTGTGATTTAACTATCAAAGAAAAACAAGTGTGCAAACAACGATATTATTTCCAGATGGAAATTTTATCAATCAATCATCATTTAACATTTATCTCTTTAGTTCATTAATTTACTTATCTCCTGTCACCAAATATTCTAAATTCTTATTTCCTATTATCAGACAACATTTTTGATTCTTATTTGGAAAACATTTCCAAAACTCCTTCACTGGATATAAACTGATGTTTAAATCAAACATCGCCACGCCAACTCAAACTATTTCACTCATTAACTAAATTCACTTAACCATCATTCACTATCAAACCTTACCATTCCTTAGTTAAGAAGGAAGTCAATCAAATTGGGGTTTATTTACCTCTCAGACCTTAACTGAACAACGTTTTAACTTCGAAATAGTCAAAGTTTATCTTTTAAATCTTTAACAAACTTCCTTACGTAACTCTCTTTTGAATAATTCTCTATCCGTTAACTCTTTCCTTCGAATAAACTATATTCGATAATCTCTCTTCTTCGAATAACCTATATTCAAATAACTCTATTCAATTAACCCTATTCGATTAACTCTAATCGATTTACTCTTATCAGTTAGCTCTATTTGATTAACTCTATTCTATTAACTCAATTTGATTAACTCTATTGGATTGACTCTATTTGATTAACCCTACTGGATTAACTATATTCAATTAACTCTAACTAATTTACTCTTATCAATTAACTCCTTTCGAATAAACTATATTCGATTAACTCCTTTCAAATAACTAATATTCGATTAACTACTTTCGAATAACTAATATTCGATAAACTCCTTTCGAATAAACTATATTCGATTAACTCCTTTTGAATAACAAATATTCGTCTAACTCCTTTCGAAAAACTAATATTCAATTATGTCCTTTCGAATAAGTAGTATTCGATTACTCCTTTCAAATAACTAATATTCGATAATTCCTTTCGAATAACTAATATTCGATAATTCCTTTCGAATAACTAATATTTGATAATATCTTTCTCTATTCGAATAAACTATATTTGACTAATTCTCTTATTCGAATAACCTTATTCGATAACTCTTTCTTCGAATAAACTATATTCGAATAACTCTAATCTGACTAACTCTAATTCAATTAACTCTATTCGAATAACAAATATTCGACTAACTCTTGTTCGATTAACTCTATTCGAATAACTCTAGTTCGATTTTACTCTAATCGATTAACTCTAACTGATTAACAATAACTGGTTAACTCTAACTCTAATCGATTAACGCTAACTCTAATCGATTAACTCCATCTCTAATGGATTAACTCTAATTCTAACCGATTAACTCCTCTAACTCATTTTGATTAACATATTTTGATTAACTCCTTTGATTAACTCTACGTCCATATTTAATTTCAAATATCGATGTTGAAATCGATTCTTACTTCTCTATATAAGCCCTGACTTATATATTCTATTTATCCAATGATAAATATTTTATTTAATTTATAAAATATTATTTATAAATTATTCTTCTCAATCTATTAGTTGCAATAGATTCTATTTAAAATCTTTGCTTTAAATTCATATCATGTTATACCCGTGTGCGAAGCACGGGTCTAAATTTCCCTGATGTAAAATTCTATTCATTTGCCAAATATTTCCTTATATGACATTCTTTTCATTTCCCAATAAATCCCTTTTATAACTCTATTTGTTTTCTAAATAAATATTTCCTATTTAATTCTATTTGTAAATGTTTTTACAAATATTTCTCTTTTTGTTTTATTTGTAAATGTTTTACAAATATTTCTCTTTATATTTTATTTGTAAATGTTTTACAAATATCTCCTTTTAATTCTATATATTTATTTTCTAAATAAATATTTCTTTTCCGATTTTTTTCACAATATTTTTCCTTCTATATTTTTTTTACAAATATTTCCCTTTTCAATTCTTTGATTTTTTAATTATTCCCTTTTATAAAATCCTTTTTCCTTTTATATATAAATTCCATTAATTTTATATAAATAAATTATTTTTAAAATATACTTTGAAAATCCCCTTTTTACATCCCACTATTTCTTACGATATTTAAAATACCAAACACAGTGATTGATATCATCCAAACACACATAATCATTAACAGATTATATATCACATCATGCATCACAGTATATGAAACAAAACAATATTTTATATATTGAGGAACCCAGATGGGTCCCTCCAACCTGTTTTCCTGTATCACAGATGTTAAACAATATAATTAACATTGATAATATTTCACTATGAAATATTTTTCTAAACAGAATCGATATTAGATTAACGATATATATATATATTGTTATCTATAATTTCAACCAACACATAAGAAATTCAACCAAACAGTCAACACACAGCAATCAACAGATAATTATCAGTTCTAAAAATATGTTTTGAAAATATAATTGTTCAGAGTTGGTGTGTTTTACTCACATTGGACTATCATTGTTAATAACGATAACCATCGCTTGATTTAGACGAACAATTTATTTTGCTATAAATTGTAACGGACTCCAATCCACTCCCAATCAGTTCCGTGTTCTAGTGTTCGTCCCTATGATCCTGTTGGATCTTGCTTCATTGAATTTCGTTTACGTATGACAAAGTTACAAAATTTCGAAGTTAAAGTATATTTATAATTGAATTAAAAACATGGATTTAATATAAATGGGCCTTTACACTTTAATATTAGCCCACCCACTCATATTCAAACCCGACCCACTGCCCTTTCTTCCCTAAATATCAAACTCCAAACCTCCTGTAGGTTATACCTCAATGTGGTGTCCGTGTTTCCTAGTGACACCAGCATCTGTTCCATGGAATCAAAATCTAAATATGTCAACAAGTCTCTCACCTCGTGCTCAACCTACCGACACCCTTCTCCACTGCTCCGACGTCCTCTGTAACAACCCGAAAATCTGGGCCAGTTTAAAATTTTTAATTTGGAAATTTTAGTGAATTTTGAATATTTAAAATTGATTATTTTAAATAATACCGACGAGAAATTTATTTTAAAATGAATTCGACGTATATATTTATATACGTCGCTGTTAGAATATAAATAATTATATATAATTATATAAGGAATTGAAAATGGCGCGGTAGTTCGATAATTCAATTTCAAACTTCAATTGAATGTACCGGGTGCAAAATAAACTTGATTTTAGTGAAACCAAAAATATTAGAATCTATTTGGGAATATCTTTCGAACGAATCCGAAAAATTGAGATTTCATAGCGGGAATCAAAAGATATGTCCAGTTGAAAATTCTGAATAGTCGCTATGGAATTCAGGACCTCAAAAATGGGAATTTTGCAAATGACATCAGATTTCGACGAAACCACTTTTTTTGGATTCATGATGTCAAATTATTGTTAGATTCCAAATTTCATAATTTTTCGAATCAATATGTGAGCGTGGCAAAGGAAAACGCGTTTGACCAGTTTCCGTTGATTTTAATCGACTGGAAAATGGCCATTTTTCCAGCAGTCTCAGAATTCGATGAAACTAGTTTTGTTAGGACCATATCGTCAATATGAAGCTAGAAAATATTTTTATGGGATTTATAGAGTTAGTATGTGGCCCCAGTAAATTGAAATGTGCGTTCAAATTCAATATATAGAGTTATATGTTGACTTTGATGAAAACTGACCGAAACAGTCAAATCAGCTTATGGTACATATCCCATTGTGCTCGGAATGGGGGTAATTAGCTATGGACGACAGGCAGTGGGTTCGATTTCGATTTCGAAAATAAAAGTTGTTTTTTGAAATCAATAAATAATATATATACTTTATATAAACCCCCCATTCCCTCTTCTCTCTCCATCGAACAGAAATTAAAGAAAAAAAAACCCTAATCCCTAATCACACGTCGCGATCCCCTCCCCCGCCACCGCGCTCGAGGCGTCGTTCCCCCCTCCCCTCGAGCTCCGCCGTCTTCCTCTTCTTCCTCCTTCTCCTCCTCTTCT
>JASFAX010003080.1:0-43670 GCA_030737875.1 Allium sativum
GTCGAGAATGGAGTATCACCAGTTTTGCTCCAGGCGATAGTTAAATCTTTAATTAGATTTGAACGTGAAATGGTAATTGAATTTACCGATAACACCGTGCTGTTAGATATGAAGTACGACCAGGTTTACTTCATGTGATGAATAGGTTGGGATTGGGAAATAAAATAAATGATTACTTCGGTGTGGTTCGCTAATCCCGACTAGTTTGAATTGATATTCAAAGGAAGATTAAAGAATAAATTTAAAGAATTTATCTTTGATAAAATTAATGGAAACCTTTTCCAAAGTATAAGAATATTTGAATAAAAGAATATTCTGAATTGGAATGAGGCGTATGTTGTGTTTGTGCAACACTTGTTTATTATATACGCGAGTTATTCGTAAAGACCAGGTTTATCCCATTCTGAATAATTGATTCGACGTGGTGTCGAAGATGAAGATGGCAGTCGAAGACCGGAGGTCTTCACGTCGTTTGGGTGATTACTGATGATCTTGATTGGGCCGTACACCCAAGAGGAGGGAATCAGTTGGTGGTTGTCCAGACGTACTTGGAGATCGATGGATATGCGAGGTACAAGGTGCCTCCAGTTTCGTTCAGACCCAGAACAGACTTGTAAATGGACTGTGTGTCTGACATTGGATTTTATTCTTTGTGATTGATTTTTATTAAATATATATCTGTTTGGCGGTGGAGAAATTATTCTCTTGCTTAACGCCCTTCTCTAAGACGTACAAGCTCAGAGGTTATATATTGATGGATATCAAACGCATGGAGTGAATTGCTTGTATAGCATTCCTAAGTGGAAATGTGATCCAGGCTTCTGTTGACAAGCAGAGTCATGTGGTTGATGATCAAAGCACGACCTATGTGGCATAAATTTGTGTAGCGTTCATTCGCGAGCCTCACACCCCGGTAGTGGACCAGAAACGGGAGAGGACTTCAGGGAGGGCATGCGTTTCCTTCTAGTTAGAAGTGGCGTCAGTGGTTTTACACGCCTTGACGAGTTTGACTTATGTGGTTGTTGCTGTTGCGAGGTGCCTCGGATATATCGGTGACTATGTGGAGCCGATGGAGTCATTGGACTCATTGACACCCCATAGGGTGGGAAACGCTGTATTCAGGCATTTTAATCCACATCGGTGGACTGGCCCGGACGATCCAAGGGACGATGCGTTCTGTTCCTGAGGGGCGGGCTAGAGCGTCTCGAATTCGGTAAGGACGATCCCTTGCCTTGGTTCACAGATGGAAATCCAACTTCCAATACGTGACATGTGCGGTTTTGATTGTAGAGCCTAGTATTGGCGACATGATATGTGGTACCCATGCCGTCTATGATTGATATTTATGATTGAAATTGATTTGACACTATACACTTATAGTAATAAAACATGAAATTTAGCGTACCAAGCATGCTTTGGCTATTATAAGGTAAAACCCTATCCTCCGGCTTGTGTTGCATTGTGTGATGGGACCTGGGTCTTATAATAGCTTCATTTTTCTTTATTTAGCATTGCACTGTTTGTTTTATGCACTGGTATTCTTGGGAGGAAACCCGTTCCGTGTCATACGACGTGGTCCCTTGATTTAACTAACTTGAAAATAAAGATTAATAACTGTTTTAGTTCTCATACCAGTTCCATGACTAACCTGGAGTTTATTGTTTTAACCTAAACTCTGGGTGCCCTCACTTTGACACGAGCAGCTAGTAGTTTTGGTTTTGCAAATTTATATTCATAGGATCCTAATTTACAGCTGGAACGATACTCAGAAAGCTCTGTATCCGTGTATTACTTCTAGTTGTGTATTGTATTATTTTCCGCTGCTATGCAATGTATTGTATTCTCTGATATTTTATGATGTGTAATATTGATTCATACTCTGTATATTCTTGTATTCTGATGGAATTGTGTAATTAACAATGAAATGTTCTTCTGTTGGCGTTCTAATTTGTCATGTTCTCAAAACAATCAGGGGTTTCGAACGGTCTTGGTCGGTTTAGCAACTGATTCGGATCGAGAGAAATTCACGATCGTTACATATCTTATATTTGTTGGAAAGCACTTTTCGATACGAACCCAACATTCCGGTTTTACAAGAATCCGACAGTCCGATCTCCCGTTACATCAATTTGAAGTTAATGGTCGAAATTCGCGAACGGTCGCTGCACGAAACATTCTATTCAAACCATTATAAATATATAATATATATTTCGTCGATTTCCTTTTCAATCATATTTTAAATGTTTATAAATTCATTTATAAAATGATTCCAACTTTATTTCAATTTTAAATCCAAATTGAATATTCTATCTATTATTATATTAAAATAATATTATTTCCAAAATATTGATTTTGAAATTAGCTCTTTTTAATATTCATTACAAAATGGATAAAATAAATCGATAAAAACGTTTGGATTAAAATAGCGTTTCTATTTAAAAAAGATTAAATAGCCCAATTCCTTATCTTATTCTTTTATATTTTATACTGGGCCAGTCCTCCCACATTAAGCCTGCGACTTGTGAATGCTGGATATGCCGGTTGGTTCCGGGCAGACTTATCCCACAAGTTGGGTTCAACCTCGTGTCATGGCCCATTTCGTATTTGCGCACTTGGACCCCTCACATTAGGCGCAACATTTGTGGCTGCGGGATATGCCGGTTGGGTCCGGGCAGACATCTACCGCAAATGTAACCTAACCACGTGTCCAAGTACAATTGTAATTTATAATTATAATTATTACATTGGGAAATATTATTTTAAAATATCATTTATTTTAAAAATATTAATCTTAAAATATCACTTATTAAAATATTATTTATGTTAGAAATGATCGTCATGTTAAATTATCATTTCCCTTATAAAATCCTTTATTTTCAATTATTCAAAACTACATTTCAATTTTTAATAAAAAATGAAACTTTCCATATTATTATACTATTATAATAATAATCTTTTCAAAATATTTGACTTTGAAATCAAATCTTTTCATTTCAACTTATTGACAATAAAACTATAATCTTTCAATTTAATCCTTTTTATTGTAACCTCTTAACACTAAAAATATTATTTTTATAATTGAAAATATCAAAATTATTCTTTTAATTCTAAATTGGAATGAAACCAAACCATTTCCATATAATTTAATTACACGGATTTCAAACATTGCATTAATTCCATAATAATTACAAAACATTCAAATAACAGCCAAAGTGCAATTTACAACTAAACACAAGGGTGATGTGTAGTCAAATATTAAACCATGACCCGTGTGAGGTTTCAACCAACACATAATCAAATAATATATTACTAATTGTGCACTTGGGCGATGTGTGAAAATAATCGTCCCAATCGACATACACAAGTCAGGAAACTTGTATGTGGTAGTGTAAGCATGTTTCAAATATCATATATGACATAGCATTATTTAACAAGTTACATATTTCAAATTTCAAATTTCAAACATTTCACCATACAACACCTAAATCAACATTATATCCACAAACAACTATTCCAACATAAATAATTAATTCATATTTAATAAAAATAAATAACGGTTCAAAATTTTGAGTGAGATAAAGGTTCTCACTTTGAGTTTTCATTACGTTGGTTTTTGATTGACGGTTCGGGTCCGATTTGACCTAAAATCCAACTTGCTCCAAAATTGACAAAATTAGTGTCCACGCGAAGCTCTCGACTCAATTATCGTATTAAATCCTGTTTCATGCAATTTCGAGTTCGTAGCAAAAAGATATTAATTTCTGAAGTTTAAACAATTTAAAAAATCATGGACATTACCCAAATTTTAAACTTGCTCTAAATTGAACGTAGTTAGTGTCATTGAAAAGCTCTCGACTCCATGATCGTAGCGGATCTGAAATCGTCAGATTCTGAGTTCGTATGAGAGAGTTATACAATTACAAAGTTTGAATTGATTAATGAATTAATTAAATAAAATAAACTTCACCCCAAATCAGGTCAAACCCGAGCTCCACCCCTTTGACCATCGATCTCCGCCGCCACAACACCCAATACCGTCGGCCACCACCACCATCTTCTCCGCCTTGGTCCGACGCCCCTCCAGCTCTAACCGCCGACCTCCTAGCGCCGTCGTCGACGAGAAATCTGGTTTTCCCCCAATTGGACGTCAAGCCCAATTCTCGCCGCCACAACCACCACCAGTGTTGCTCACCACCCTAGTTCTGACCGCTGCGCCTCCCTGAAGCTTTGATGTTCGGTGACCCCCTCCTGAAAGTGCCTGACCTCGCCGGAAATTGATCAAATAGGTTCGCTGCTTACTGATTTTGCTGTTCTCTGATCATCTCGATTTTCGTGCCAATCAGTCCACTTTCAGATCAAACCATACAAAGCAAAGTTGTCCGTCTATCTCTCATCTACACTTTCTTCAACTGGGCCATTGCCTGATTCTTCACCGTTTGATCAGAATTTGCCAAAATCTGAAAGTCATTTTCTGGCTTTGACCATCGATTCCGGCGAATCCGTGCGACGATAGGTTCTGGAATTTTTTTGGTAGCTAGAGATCAACAAGATCTACAATATCAAGAAACGGTTTGATTTGATTTTGTATGGATTGAGATATATAAATTATTTAAGATTCAGGGTCCTTTTTGCAGAATTACAAGAGAGAAAGAGGAAGTTGGCTGTTGTCAATTTTTGAGGAAGAATAGAAATGAGGGTTAGGGAAGGGGAAAAGATATTATATAGCAGTGGGTCAGGAATTATTATTTTATTATTAATTTTCTAGCTTTACTATTAATTCTTTAATTCACGCTCTCTTTATTTGACAGTTATCGATGCCACGCTCACGTACGAACCTCGTTGACAATGAAAATTGATGTGCTGCTATATCTTGACGATACGGTTCGAACAAAACTGGTTTCGTCGAATTCGGAATCTGTTTGCTCGAAAAGTCCTGTTTTTGTCCTTATATGGCTGCTCGATTTACAATTAATTTCTCACGATCACATACTAGCTCTAAAAATTACATAAAAATTATTTCTAGCTTTGTTTTGATGATACGGTCGCAACAAAACTAATTTCGTCGAATTTGAAGATCGTTTGAAAAATGGCCATTTTTAAGGCGTATATATATTATATTAAAAATACGTATATAAATAAATAAATTTCGAATCTCGAAATATATCAGTGTTTATACTTTTTCAATTCAGAAACATCATTTTAATATGGAAGTGGTTTCGAGTCCAATTTCATTTGTATGTAAAAGGTAGCGTTTTGGGTCATATATAATAATGTATATAAACTCCATAGTGTTTTTCTGAGATTTTGAATTCGTCATAACTTACAATTTATAAACTAAAATCTCAATTTCAAAAATTCATTAGAATGATATCGTCAATACGATCCTAGCGTTTCCTGTTTCGTCCAATTCCGACTTATAATTAATTTTATTTAATTTTCCAAATTTTGAAATCAAAATCTGAAATTACCGCGCCATTTCAGGCTCGTTTATAATTAAAAACAATTTATACGTTCTTACTTCGATTTAAATAAATTTTCCATCGTTATTATTTAAAATAAATTATTTTAAATATCATAAATCCATTAAAATAATAAAAATTTTAAATTGGTTCATAAATTGCGGGTCGTTACACAGGGCCCTCATCATTCGAAAAGAAAAAGAAAAAACCAAGCGGCTAGCCAATCGGCTCATAAAATCATCCAAACCCAAGAAATTTAGTAAACATGTACCTATTTGTCGGGCTTACAATTTTATTCCTCTTCTCTAGCCTTCTTGCTATGACCTGTTCAATTCATATACATTTACATATATGCAAATGCAATCAAATTTCAATCCCGTTCGAATTTTGATTCAATTTGACTAAATTTTCCATTCATTTACATGTTGGTTTTGTTAGTTAACAAATAATCAAACATCACAACCAGCAATCAATTAGTTGATTATTGTTTCAAACCCATAACTTTTATTTATAGTCCAAAAATCCAATTTTTAGTGTCAAATCACAAGCAATAAGTCTTATCTAGTTTTGGTTCTCACACTAGTCAATTGGAAATATATAGATATCCCACTTTCGAAACTCGAACCTAAATGCTAATGATGATATGCCATCATCAGAATCATCTCCGAGCGACTAGAGTGTGATTCTATATCCATCCAGTATATTCGAGGCTTCGTATACACGTGGATCAGACATATATTAAAATCTCTATATACCCGATAACCCAAATCAATTTAAAATATATTATTCAGATATGTATAATAAGATTTGAATTCCAAAATAAAATTTGTTTTCATTTTTATTTTTTAAAAACAACACTCTTTACACTCGTTCTAGGATACTACTGATCCTATCTCTAACGAGTCATTCTTATTGGATATTGCTAATCCAAACTCTGATGAATTCTTTCGTTTGGTTCTAATGTGTCTTGTTCTCGAGCTCTGTAAACCAAAGCTCTGATACCAAACTGTGACGACCTGAACATCCCCGGTCTCCGAAGAGAAGAGAAGAGAAAGAACGAATTGTCTGAGAACAAGACTAATCGGAACACAAACATAAGAATGTTTTATTACTTATTACAACTTACACCAGAGTACAAGAATATACAGAGTATGGATAAATAATATACATTTGACAAATATCAGAGATTTAAAAATTACAAGGCAGCGGAAAATAATACATAACACAACTGAAAGGAATACATAGGTACAGAGCTTTCCGAGTATAGTTCCAGCTGTAATCCTGGATCCTATGAATATAATATCTGCAAAATCGAAAACTATTAGCTGCCCGTGTGGAAAATAGGGGCACCCAGAGTTTAGGTTAAAACAATAAACCCCAGGTCAGCCATGTGACAGGTGTGAGAACTAAAACAGTTATTTAAAACTTTACTTTAAAATTTGGTAAATCAAGGGACCATGCCGTATAACACGGAACGGGTTTCCTCCCAAGAATACCAGTGCATAAAACAAATAGCGCAATGCTTTTTGGAAAAATGAAGCTATTATAAGACCCAGGTCCTATCACACAATGCAATGAAAGCCGAAGGATATGGTTTTCCCTTATAATAACCAAACATGCTTGGTAAGTTAAAAAAAATCATTTTGATATTATTAAAAGTGCAAAGTGTATAAAATAACTTCAAATATAAATGTATCAATCATAGACGGCATGGGTACCATACATCATGTCGCCAATACTAGGCTCTATAATTAAAACCACAAAATCACGTATTGGAAGTTAGATTTCCATCTGTGAACCAAGGCAAGGGGTCGTCCTTACCGCTTCGAGACAGTCTAGCCCATGTCTTAGGATCAGAACGCATCGACCCTTGGAGCGACAGGGCCGATCCACACGGAGTGGAATAAAATGCCTGAACACTGCTTTTTCCCGCCTTATGGGGTGTCAATCTAGTCAGTATATCGACCATACCATCCATCGGCTCCGTAGTGACCGATATATCCGAGGCGCCTCGCTTTCTATCATCAACATAAGTAAAAATATCTAGGCTCCATACCATGACACCACTCCTAGCTAGAAGGAAACGCATGTCCTTCCTGAGGTCCTCTCCCGTTTCTGGCTTACACCGGGGTGTGAGGCTCGCGAATTAACGCTATACACAAAGCTATGCTATATTAAATCCATGCTTTGATCATCAACCACAAGACTCTGCTTTTCAACAGAAGCCTTGATCATTTGCATCTAAGCATGCCACATAGGCAATTCACGACATGCAACTGATGTCTATCAATCACACATAATGAAATCCAATGTCAGACACACATCCATTTACAAGTTCGTTTTGGGACTGAATATAATCGGAGGCACCTTATTCCTCGTCCCATATGTCCAATACAGGAGAGAGGTCCTCGCATACCGGTCGATCTCCAAGTACGTCTGGAAGATCACCACTTGTTACCTCGTCTTTGGTGTACAGCACAATCAAGACATTAGTAATCACCCAAACGATGTGAAGACATCCGATCTTCAACCACCGTCTTCATCATCGACTTATCGTCAAATCAGTTATTCAGAATAGGATAAACCCGGTCTTTCCGAATAACTCGCGTATCTTATAAACAAGTGCTATAAAGACACAACATACGCCTCATTCCAATCCAGAATATTCTTTTATTTGAATATTCATATCCTTTGGGAAAGGTTCCCATTAGTTTTATCAAAGATAAATTCTTTAAATTTATTCTTTAATCTTCCTTTGAATATCATTCCAAACCAAATTAAGGTTTATCCAAACTAGTCGGGATTAGCGAACCTTACCGAAGTAATCATTTATTATATTTCCCAATTTAACATATTCATCCCATGAAGCAAGACTGGTAATACTTCATATCTACCACCATGGTGTTATCGGTAAAATTAATTACCATTTCACGTTTAAATCTAATTAAGGATTTAATTATCGCTTGGAGCAAACCTTGTGGTACTCCATTCTCGATCGATTCCCGAATATGATAATTTAAATTATCCCATTCACTTTTCAATCTAATTAAAGATTCATTAAAACTCTAATTCAGTTTTAATCTCCAAAAATCATTACTTAATGATTATTCAAAGTTAAGAAATTAATCTTGTCTTTAACTGGGTTAAAGAAATAATTTCATTTAAAACACAGCTCACGATAAACCCAAAATCACATTCCATTAACAGTCTTCATGGAAAACATATCAATATATGTATAATCGATATAAACTTCCATATCCTACCGATAATGTAAATGGAATAACACCAAAACCTCTTAAATTCCATATATAGTAACAGTCTTTCTCCATAGAATTTCACTTCGATTATTATCAAATCAAATTCCATTCCATTCCAATTTATTTTGTTAAATTGGGAAAACTTTACTTTGGAAAATTCCATTAAATCTTAATTAAAAGATTTTGTAAATTCCAAATTACATTCACTATTAATCGGGTAAAAGAACGAATGTCATTAAGAATATAGTTCACAATATACCCAATTCACATTCAATTTTTATTCCAATTACCAAATATAATTGGAAACTCCAATAATCTTAATTAAAAGATTTATTCTTTTCACACTGGGTTTAAGAACAGTGTTAATGAAGACACCATTCACGAAAAACCCAAAATCCTATTTTTTTATTCAATTCCAATTAAATATTAATTAATTGGAAAACTTCACTAAACCTTAATTAAAAGATTTATTCTTTTCTCAACTGGGTTTAAGAACAGTGTTAATGAAGACACCACTCATGACAAACCCAAAATCCAAATTGATATTAAATACAAGACACTGAATAGAAATTATATCAGCTTATATTCAGTATCAAATTCTGAAACCAACAAATATCGTATTGGAACTAACAATATAAAATATATCTTCCAAATTTCAATAACAATAACCTTTTAATCACGAAATCCAATATCGAAATATTCCGAAGATAATTTCGATTCAAATCCATTCCAATTCATATATTGGAAATTCTAGTTATTTTTAAAACCATTTCAAATACAATTAATTTATTTAAAAATATTGGATTATAATTCTAGTTCATAACTAGTTCATTTAGATAAAAAAATATTTTTATCTTTTCAAATATGGAATTTTTCATCCCAATTCTTTCAAAATCATTTATTTTGATTCTACACAAATTATTAATAATTTTAGTAATTTTATCAAGGCACATACAGTCGGTTTCCAATAACGGCTACCGAACTGTACTTACATCGACCTTTTCCAAATTTGATTTGGACATAATTCCAAATCCAACCGTTAGATTTCAAATTCCTTATATTCGTTGGAAAGCTCTTTTCGTTACAAACCCAACGTTCCGGTTTTAGGAGAATCCGACGGTCGGATCTTCCGTAATATCAATTCGAAGTCAATTTTTGAAATTCGCGAACTGGCGCTACGCGGCACGTTCAATTCAGGCCATTAAATATGTATAATATATATGTTATATATATTTCATCGATTTTCATTTAAAATGTATTTTATAAATCGTTTTACATTCGTTTTCAAAATGATTTCAACTTCATATTCAATTTTAGATCAAAAATGAATATTTCGTATCATTAATATATAAATGATAATATTTTCAAAACATTAGATTTTGAAATCACTTCCTTTTCGATATTCAATATAAATATGAATAAAATTGATATAAATATCGTTTACGTCAAAATGGCGTTAATTTTATCAACACGACTTTATATATTTAAATATTTTTGTGTCCATCCCAAATCGAAAATCAAAATCATATTTTGATCCATTACTGAATATTATCTTAATATATTAGTTATTTTAAAATATTCATTATTTGTCAATTTTAAAATATTCATTATTTTAAAATAATCGTCCTTTCTGAATTAGAATCAGACACAGTCAATTACCATATAATTAAATTTATATGGATTTCATACACACATGTGCACAACAATAATCAAACACAGTCAACCATCATCCAGAGTGCGTTACACAATTGCATAAGCGCTAAATATAAATAATTAACGCTTACAACAGTCTGTTAAGGGTGGCAATTAGACCCGACCCGATGGACCCGGACCCGACCCATCGGGTCTCGGTTCTAGGCGGGTCGAATTTTGTCGGTTCAGACTTATACATTCCAAAAATATGGACCCGACCCGAGCCGAGCTTCGATTCGGGTTGAGTCGGGTTTGGATCGGGTCGGGTTCAGATCGGTTCGGGGTTCGACTGGAAAATAACACTAAATATACATATATTTCAATGTTATTTGGTTGGGTCTTTCGGGTCGGGACAATTCGGGTCGAGTTTGATCGGGTCTTAATTGTATTTTTCATCACCTAGACCCGACCCGAGACCCGTCGGGTTCGGGTCTTTTCGGGTCGCTTCTGTTCGGGTTTTGGTTCCCGTTTCTAATTGTTATCCCTACAGTCTGTTAACCCATCGATTGACATACAACTAAATATTGGGATTAGTGTATGTCCGATATCATCCCAGTACCCGTGTGGGGTTTTCAAACAATAAACAATGATTATTATTTGTGCAGTTGGGTGATGTGTAAAATATATCGTACCAATAAATATCAGTTAAATGTGTATACATAAACAAATCGTCCGATTTGTATGAATATTTATTTTATTCATATACACGTTAAAAATTATATTTTTAACTATAAAATATTTATTTCAACTCATGAATATTTCATACAGTTCCTTTATACAATAAAAATGATATTTTTATTGTTCTAACATTTAAGAAAATTTCGGTAGCATCTAGAACTGGAATAAGGTCTAGCCTTATCCCTCGCCTAATAATGGCTCGCGCCATGTACATACCAATTCTAATCAATTCAATTCATTTCCCAAACCAAATTCAAACAAATAAACCAATCAACCAAACAAACATGGTTTCAAACAAAGGTGTCGGGTTCTACTAAGCACCGTCTGCATCATAATATATATTTTTAACTAGAAAATAAATTAGAGTGAGAAGTTCTCACCTTTGGGATCCACTCCTCCATTCTTTATTTTTGAACAGTTCAGATTTGGATTTGTTTTCCACCAGTTCCATCGCAATTTGTTTCACACGATTTTTATATTAAAAATCACATTTTTATTATAATGTTATATATGTATAAAAATCATATTTTTATTTTGCAAACTTCATAATAAAAATCACATTTTTTAATATCAGTGCTACATGTATATAAAAATCATATTTTTATAACAACGCTAAATGGATAAAATTACATTTTTAAAACGAAGTTATTTGAATAAAAATCATATCTTTAAATCGCTACGTTTAAAATAAAAATCACAATTTTATATTGTAGTTATATATATAAAAATCACTACTTTATATGTTATTCATGTAAATAAAAATCAAATCTTCATGTCGTTATATACATATAAAGATTATATTTTTATCTCGCCCTTCATATAATGAAAATCCAATTTTTAACGCTACTTCATATTGATAAAAAAACATATTTTTAAAATGATGTTTACATTATAAAGATCACATTTTTAATATCATACATATATAAAAATCATATTTTTATTAGTGCTACTTTCTATATAAAAATTATATTTTTATACCGCTATCTAGATAATAAAAATAATATTTTTATATCGCTAACTTCATATTTAAAAATCCAATTTTTACTCCGCAACTTTTAAAATAAAAATTATATTTTTATTTTGCTATTCATATAATAAAAACTAGATTTTTATTACGATGTTCATAGAATAAAAATCATATTTTTATTGGCTCTCTTTCATTATAAAAATCATATTTTTATTGGTTCTCTTTCATTATAAAAATCATATTTTTATTGGTTCTCTTTCATTAGAAAAACCATATTTTGATTCTAAACCATTTCTTAATAAAAATAACATTGTTACGTAATGTTGTATATACTAAAACTGATCTTTATCCTTTTTTAAAACACAATACTTTAAATAAATAAAAATAAAAAACTAACAAAATAATAGAAAAACTTACAATCGGATCTACCGTCGGAGCAGCGGTCAGGGGTGAAGCTGGAGGTCGAGGAGGTGGCGGGGAGGTCCAGTTAGGCGGCGGTGGAAGATCCAGGGGGTCGGTGGTGGTTTTCAGAAGGTTGGATGTTCACGGGGTTTCCAGTTGAAAAGAGGAGAGGGCGGAGGAGAGAGAAGTGGTCGGAGATGAAGGGGAGGGGCCGGCGAGGGTAGTCGCAGGCGTCGACGGGCATTGGGTGGCCAGCGATGTCGGCTAGGGTTGGGGCATCCAAAATTTGCGGAGTGGGTTTTGGGTATCAGGTTTGGAAGAAAAACAAAAGGGGGTATATATATATAAATTATTATTTTATTTTGTTTAATTCTCCCAAAAAGTTGACTTTTCTTTCGAATCCCAAATCGAACCCAACAGCTGTCGCCCCTAGCTAATTATCCCCATTTCAAACACAATGGGATATATATCATAACCCAATTCGGCTGTTACGATCAATTTTCGTCAAAATTAAAATATAATCAATAAATATTTAATCTAAACGTACATTTTAATTTACTGGGGTCACATACTAACTCTAAAAATTCCAGAAAAATAAATCTGGCTATGTTTTAACGATACGATCGTAACAAAACTAATTTCATCGAATTTGGAGACCGTCTGAAAAATGGTCATTTTTCAGTCGATTAAATTCAAATTGAACAGACTAAACGCGTTTAAATCTGCCACGCTCACATATTAATTCCAAAAATTATGAAAATTAGAATCTAGAAATAATTCGACACTCCAGATCCAACAAAAGTGGTCTCGTCGAACACGGAGGTTGTTTGCAAAATCGCTATTTTTAAGGGCTATATTTATATAAATTACATAGCGACAATTCTGGATTTTCAACTGGACATAACTTTTTATTCCCATTATGAAATCTGTGTTTTTCACATTCGTTGGAAAGATATTTTCAAATAGATTTAAATATTATTGGTTTTACTAAAATCCGTTTTATTTTGAATCTTGTACATTCATTTGAAATTTGAAATCGAATTTTCAAACTACCGCGCCATTTCCAATTCCTTTTATAATAAAAAAACAAATATTTATATTCTAACTTCGATTCAAATAGATTTATACATTCTAATTTAATTCAAAATAAATTTCAAGTCATAATTATTTAAAATAAATCATTTTAAATATTTAAAATTCATTAAAATTGCCAAAATAAAAAATTTTAATTTTTTCTGATTTTTCGGGCTGTTACACTCTCCTCCACTTAAAATATTTTCATCCTCGAAAAGGAACGGAGCTGAAATTTGTTTAACTAACCAACTCAACTTTCAGTTTGGCTTTCATTCTTCAACTTTTCAGTTTCTAAGAATTTTCCAGTTCTTCAAAAATTTGGCTAACACCCTAAATTTTTGAAAAATTTCGCCATAACCTCCTTTGTACGGGGAGGCATTTAAAACCGCAAATAGCCACGTAGGGCCCTCATCATCCAAAAAGAAAAAGAAAAGGCCAAGCTGCTGGCCAATCGGCTCTTAAAATCATCCAAACCCAATAAATATATTAAACATGTAACTATTTTTCGGGCATACAACTTTATTCCTCTTCACTAGCCTCCTTGCTATGACTTGTTCAATTCATATACATGTACATATATGCAAATATAATCAAATTTCAATCCAGTTTGAGTTTTGATTTAATTTGGCTAAATTTGCCATTCATTTACATGTTGGTTTTGTTAGTTAACAAATAATCAAACATCACAACCAGCAATCAATTAGTTGATTATCGTTTCAAAACCATAACATTAAAATATAGTCCAAAAATCCAATTTTTAGTGTCAAGTCAGAAGCAATAAGTCCAATCTAGTTTTGGTTCTCACACCAGTCAATTGGAAATATATAGATATCCCACTTTCGAAACTCGAACCTAAATGCTGATGATGACATGCCATCATCAGAATCATCTCTGAGCGACTAGAGTGTGATTCTATATCCATCCAGTATATTCGAGGCTTCGTATACACGTGGATCAGACGTATATTAAAATCTATATATACCCGATAACCCAAATCAATTTAAAATAAATTATTCAGATATTTATAATAAGATTTGAATTCCAAAATAAAACTTGTTTTCATTTTTATTTTTTCAAACAACACTCTTTACACTCGTTCTAGGATACTACTGATCCTATCTCAAACGAGTTATTCTTATTGGATATTGCTAACCAAAACTCTGATGAATTCTTTCGTTTGGTTCTAATGTGTCTTGTTCTCGAGCTCTGTAAACAAAAGCTCTGATACCAAACTGTGACGACCCAAACATCCCCGGTCTCCGAAGAGAAGAGAAGAGAAAGAACGGATTGTCCTAGAACAAGACTAATCGGAACACAAACATAAGAATATTTCATTGCTTATTACAACAATTTGTATCAGAGTAGAGGAATGTACAGAGTATAGATAAATAATATACATTTGATAAAAATCATAGATTTACAAATTACAATGCGGTGGAAAATAATACATAACACAATTGAAAGGAATATACAGATATAGTGCTTTTCGAGTATAGTTCCAGCTGTAAACCAGGATCCTGTGAATATAATATCTGCAAAACTAAAACTACTAGTTGCCCATGTGGAAAATAGGGGCACCAAGATTTTAGGTTAAAATAATAAACTCCAGGCTAGTCATGTGACTGGTGTGAGAACTAAAACAGTTATTTAAAATTTGGTAAATCAAGGGACCACGCCGTATAACACGGAACATGTTTCCTCCCAGGAATACTGGTGCATAAAACAAACAACGCAATGCTTTTTGGAAAATTTAAGCTATTATATGACCAAAGCCCCATCACACAATGCAACGCAAGCCGGAGGATAGGGTTTTCCCTTATAATAGCCAAACATGCTTGGTTCGTTTAAAACAAATCATTTTGATATAATATAAGTGCAAAGTGTATAAAACAACTTCAAATATAAATGTATCAATCACAGAGGGCATGGGTACCTTATATCTTGTCGCCAATACTAGGCTCTACAATTAAAACCGCAAAGTCACGTATTGGAAGTTGGATTTCCATATGTGAACCAAGGCAAGGGATCGTCCTTACCGCTTCGAGACAATCTAGCCCGTGTCTGAGGATCAAAATGCATTGACCCTTGGAGCGACAGGGCCGGTCCACACGGAGTGGATTAACGTGCCTGAACACTATGTTTCCCCGCCCTTTGGGGCATCAATATGGTCGGTATATCGACCATACCAACCATCGGCCCCGTAGTGACCGATATATCCGAGGCGCCTCGCTTTCTATCATCCACATAAGTTAAATGTTTGGGCTCCATACCATGACACCACTCCTAGCTAAAAGGAAACGCATGTCCTTCCTGAGGTCCTATCCCGTTTCTGGTTTACACCGGGGTGTGAGGCTCGCGAATTAACGCTATACACAAAGCTATGCTATATTAAAGCCGTTCTTTGATCATCAACCACAAGACTCTTCTTTACAACAGAAGCCTTGATCATTTGCATCTCAACATGCCACACAGGCAATTCACGCCATGCAACTAATGTCTATCAATCACACAGAATGAAATCCAATATTAGACGCACATCCATTTACAAGTTCATTCTGGATCTGAACGAAACCGGAGGCACCATATTCATCGTCTCATATGCCCAATACAGGAGAGAAGTCCTCGCATATCCGTTCGATCTCCAAGTACGCCTGGACGATCACCACTTATTACCTCGTCTTGGGTGTACAGCCCAATCAAGACATCAGTAATCATCCAAACAATGTGAAGACCTCTGGTCTTTAACTACCGTCTTCATCGTCGACTTATCATCGAATCGTTATTCAGAATGGGATAAACCCGGTCTTTCTGAATAACTCACGTATCTTATAAACAAGTGCTATAAAAACACAACGTACGCCTCATTCTAATCCAGAATATTCTTTTATTTGAATATTCATATCCTTTGGGAAAGGTTTCCATTAATTTTATCAAAGATAAATTCTTTAAATTTATTCTTTAATCTTCCTTTGGATATCATTCCAAACCAAATTAAGGTTTATCCAAATTAGTCGGGATTAGCGAACCTTACCGAAGTAATCATTTATTATATTTCCTAATCCCAACCTATTCGTCCCATGAAGCACATGTAACAGCCCGCCATTTTGGCCCCCCTTAGTCGGTGATTAAACCTATTTGAAACGTTCAAAACGACAGACTATTATTGGCTTATAGGGTTTAAAAATGGAATTAACCCAGAATCACAATACATGATATTACAACGAAATACATTTTTATAGTAAAATCGAAGTTTTACAATGTTTACGTAGCGGGGAAATATAAATTAATACATAAATTTCTTTAAACAAAAATTTACAGTTATTGTCAAGCTTTGCACGCATATACGTCTTCTCTTGCCTCTCCTCTTTAAGAGTTGAAATCTTTGCATTTGCAATACTTGGGGCCTGACTCGAGCGTTCCATGCAAAAACACAAAACACTCGGGTCAGGATTAAACTTATTTCAAGTCAGTAAATTTAGAAAAACACATAACTTAAATAGTCGATGCATATACTAAATGGAACATCCCGTATTTTTACGGTATTATAATTAGTTTATTTAATTATTAAAATAGAGATTCAGAGATTGAAATTGTCATTTAAATTAAATAACTATGAATATTTAATTAATATAATAATTAAATAATATATTTAATTCTGGAATAATCAGAATTAGCTGAAATTGCAATATTGTGTGAATTGGACAATTCAAAATATATAATTCAGTTTAGAGTTGAATTATATTAACGAATATATTATATAAACGACAGTTGAACGTATAATTATATTATAATTATAATCAAGCTCGAAATGGCGTGGTAGTTCGTAATTTGGCGATTCGAACTTTAAATGAATATACAGAATCCGTTTTTAGTCGGATTTCTATGAAACAAGAAACGTTTGGAGCTGGTGAAGTATATTTTTCTAATGGAAGCGAAAACTCGAGATTTCATCATGTAGATTTTGAGTTATGTCCAAAACAAATTTTTTAAAAGTCGCTATGGCATTCCTTTATAATTTTTAGCGATATATTTATATTATAAATGGATTTTTCAATATAAATTGAATATCGATACAACCGGGATTTGAATATCGAGTTATAAATCCAATTGGAGCTGCATAGTATTCTATTGTGAATACATATAATAATATTTATTTATAAATATTTAATTTAATTATTTTTAAGTACATTTAAAATTTAAAAATAGTTTATTTAGAGCTTTAAAAATAGCTACTTTTGCAAACGACCTCCGTTTTCGATGAAACTAATTTTATTGGATCCGTAATATTAAATTATTTTTAGATTCCAAATTTCGTGATTTTTGGAGTCAGTGTGTGGCCATACGGATTTTTAATGTAAAAAACGGTCAGCATTTTGATGGTTAAAAATACGCTGTGTGAGCAAACGGAGTCAGAATTCGACGAAACCAGTTTCGTTGGGTCCGTAATGTCGAACTGAAGGTATAGGTCCATTTTCGTGATTTTTTGATATCATGTGTGATTATAGGAATTTTTAACAACAAATACATATAGCGTTTGCTTAAAAATAAATATAATATTCGAATATAAAAATATTTAAAGTTTACTATAAATACCCTACCACCATCTAAACCCTAAATTACATTTTTCTCTAGTCAAACTCAAGAGCACCGTCATAATTTTCTTTCTCAAACCAAAATCAGTGACCTTGGAATTCAATAGAAAATCAAATAAAAATCGATAAATCATTATACATATATAGAATCCTTGAATGATCCTCTTCATTTCGGTATGATTTTTTTTTTGTTCAAACCAGTTTCCGTCAGTAGAAATTTCCACAGTAACTCCTAGGGCTTTGGTTATTTTGTGTTATACGCGACAAGGAGGAAAACTGTTGTCGTTTTGGACTTCAGTTCATCGAACACTAGCTATGCACCTATTTTTGTGGGTTCTGGTGGTACTCGAGGTCGCACCAGGTGCGAGCGGACTGGAAGACGGGATGGTTAAAGGAGGGCCGAGCTTTTCATTTAGGGTATGAATTGAAAGAGGAGTGGAATGGAAATCAAGGGTATTATTTGTTCAAAGTATTTTGGTGTATTGATGAGGGGTTAGTTCGTATGTTTACAACGGTATACCATTGAAACGGAAGGAGCTGAAACCGCGATGAGAGGAAATGGAGATTGAGTTTCACAAATCTGATATGGAAGTGAAGAGTTTTTAATGAGAAGATTTATGGTTATTTTTGCGGAAATTATTATGAAAGGAAGAGGGAGTATGGCTTAGGGAAAAACACGGTAATGGTTGTACAAATAAGGAGCAGCGCGTTTTTAAGTCTGATCGGGGAATAAGGGGTTTGGCAATGGGCCGAGAATTGAATTGGTAAAGCCCGTTTAATAGGTTACACTAAGTTTATTTTAATTTATTTTGTATATGAACTTGTTAACGCTATAACTTATACATACGTTATCAGTTTTGCGAACGGTCAGACCATTGGGATCGTATAGACGGGCGCTACACAATGGAACTGACTGGGAGTGAATTGAAGCTCATTACAATTTATAGCGAAATAAATTGTCCGATCTGAATCAACAACAATTATCGTTATTTAGCGATAACTATCCAATGTGAGTAAATCTCACTAACTCTGTACAGTTTTATTTTTATAAATATAATCTAGTGTTTATAAATGATGATTGATTGTTGTGTGTTGATTGTTTGTTTGAATTGCTAATTTATTGGTTGAAATCATAGATAATGATATATATAGAAATCGTTAATCAAATATTGATTCTGTTTATCAGAATATTTCATATTGAAATGAAATCGATGTTATTTATGTTGTTTAACATTTGTGAATGCAGGGAAACAGATTGAAGGGATCCAACTAGATTCCTCAATATTTATAATACTATTTGTTTTCATATATTGTGATATATGATGTAATATATAATCTGTGATTGATTATGATGACACTGGTCATGTAATTTGGTATCTTAAATACCATATGAAATACTGGAATGTAAAAGAAAATTTTCAAAGTGAATATTGAAAATTAAATATTTATATAAAATGAATAGAAATACATAAAAGGATTTATATAGTATGAATAGAATTATATAAAAGGATTTATATAGAACGAGTAGAATTATATGAAGGGAATTATGAATGAGATTTAAGTGCTAGAAGTTAAAGACATGATTTTGTATAAATGATTCTATAAATAGAGATTAAATAGAATTTGGAGTTTGGATATTATTTTTAAATATGGAATCAGATTGTTTGGAGTATATAAAGAAATATTGTTCACATTAAATGTGAATAATGGATTAAAGTAAATATTTGAAATTAAAACTTTTATAAAGGAAATTGGGTTTTGAAATAGGGATCTAAAATGGAGTTAAATGAATTAGAAACTGACTGGAAATTAGTCGAGTTGAATAGCTTTCTGTGTTGATCTGATGTTGGTTTCGGCCTTCGGGGTTAATACGTGGCGATTGTTCTCTTACTAGTTTACAGTTAGAGACTGATATATGTGAGAAGATAGTGATGCGTGAATCAAAAATGGAAACGTTTTCCAAATTTAATAACGTATATTTTCTAAAATAAGAAAATAAGGATTTGATGAATATATGGAAACGAGAAATGGGGAAATGAATAAATATTGATTGATGATTGATCGATAGAATTTCCATTTGGAAATAATATCGTTGTTTACACACATGTTTTTCTTTGATAGTTAAATCACCGACTATCAAAGTTCTTGACCATTTTTCCATTGTCAATACGGAGAGACCAGGATCAGATATATTATCTGAAAACCACTCGGTATGGCATCAGCGTTGCGAATCAAATATGATGAAGATAATTGAAGACAGAGTTATGCAAGGGCTGTCCTATTGACAGAATAGTGCCTTCGGTTTGTCCAGTCCCAGGATGACCTGTATGGAAGAATGTCTGACAGAGTATACTTAATAGATCACGTAAGTTGATCTCTTCAAACGTATTTACATTTGGTGGCGGAGGAATTCGTTTCTCTTAGCTGTATACCCGTAGTATTTTTGGGGAAATCAATTTGTGATTTGGCGGGTAAGGCGATGTGACATTCAAAGTAAATAAAGGTGTGATGTATACGTTATGGCCTCTAGCCTCACAACCAGGAAATGGTATAAAATCGGGTAGGTCGCATGGCTAAGTGGTCAGCTGCCAATTAGAGTGTATTGTCACTTGATCTAGAGAAATTCCATTTACTTCTATAATCTATTTTCGATGCTGTCCCATTAGGGAAACGATTGCTGATCCCAGCCGTAGGTGATAATACATTCAGTACACTCAAGGGAAATGAGTGACCGGTCATGTTTAGCCTGGGTTACAAGATGTTCTTGTTGAACCCGGTGTATTTCCCTCTAGAGATACATTGTCGAAAGGTGGTCCCATATCTTGCTAGTTGGAACTCATTACCCAATAAACGCCCACAGTTTTTAAGTATATATTATGTATGTGGAACGCGAGATGAAAGCATTCCGCTAGATGATTATTTAGTTGTGGTTGATAGACACTATTATAATATCAAATTATGTTTTGATATAAAGATTACCGTTTCTTTCAAAAGGATTTTGAAAGTCAAATCAAGTTGTTTGGATTCTCATAAGGGAAAAACCCGTTTCGTTATAAGGCATGGTCTTATAAGATATTGTTTATTTTCTCAAATTGTTTACTCATACCAGTCTCATGACTGACCCGGAGTTTATTTTGTGTTGTTTTCCCTAAACTCTTGGGTGCCCAATTTTGTACGGGAAGTCAAGTTGTCGGGATTTTATAAATACTGAGAGCTTGGAGCAGGAGGCTTCAGGATTATATAGCTACTGTTATTTCCGCTTTGTTGTAAGTGTTGTACTCGCATAATGTTACTGTATGCATATACTAGTTTTATTTCAAATTTATGTATCTATATATATATATTGTTCGTTCCGTTGTGAGTTTCGTGTTACTCTGATGATCATATATGTTCTTCTTCTTCTATTCTAAATTTCTATCTTATCTATTCTCACCCTCTAATTTCTTTCATGGACTATCCGGTGTTTCCGATGTTTGGATAGTCGACATTGAGTTTATGTTGATAACCAAGGTCGCGAAAACCCGAGTCGTTACAGTGGTACAGAGTTTAAAGTTAAGTAATTACCTTGGCTCTGTGGCGTGACTAAGTAGAGATGGGGTTAGTATTAACTTAGATTGAGTTGAGTGTATATATACGAGTGAACGTATTTGTAGATTTTATAAAAATGATTTTATATTGTATAGATTCATTGGTTGAGTAATTTATGAATTTTGGTCGATTAGTTTGATCCACTGTATCGGTAGGGGTTTATAAACACTTGAATACGATGGACCGACGTGGTATGTTTTGAAAGAGGGTAAATGAAATAATTTTACCTAAAATAAATTTTGTTACAAAAGGAATCTATATATTGGAATTATTATAATATATAGGATGTGTTGGTTGTTATTATAATCGAATGAGATTATAAATTGAAATGGTTATATAAATAACCAATCAGAAATCATATAAGAGAAACATATGAAATCAAATAAATTAAATCTGAATTTAAATCAGAATTCGAATTAAAATTCCGAAAACATGAAAAGTGTTTGTAAGTGGAATTGAATTAAATATATGAGAATTTTAAAATCCTGGGAGATTTTAAATTGTTTACAAAGCATTGTGAATGGTATTTTGAAATGTATTTCAAATGCAAGTGTTTTGAAATGGTTTTAAAAGTGATATAGTATTGAACTCACTTCGATCGCTGGAAAATAGATTCCGATGATGGCAGCTGCATTATCGGTGTTCATTTTTGAGTTGCTAAGTGATGGATTACTACCAAAGATTTGGTTTTTGAATTGTTTTACGGAAAGCAAGCTGTTTTGAATCCCGAAAAGCGATATCTGGTTTTAGAAAAGCTAAACTGTTTAAAAATCCCTGGGGAGATTGTTTGAATTAAAATCAATTAAATTAGAATTTGTAAAAGCAAATAGAAATAGAAATTGAATTGAAACCAGTTAAGTGGAAAATGAATTGAGATAGAAAATATCGAATTAGATTGGATTAGAGATAATCCAAAATGGAATTTGACTGGTAAGTTAGGAGTTGAAATGAATATTGGAATCTGAGTTAAGAATAGAATTCGGCTTAGTAATAACCGAATGATTGGGATGACATTGGTATATGCAGAATTGGTAACACATGGAAAGGATATATTGATATGCCTGACAAAAAGGTACCCGTTTATATTATATATGGGTTTGAGATTTTGATGAGCCAAATTGGCAAGCCGCTTGGCTATTTGATTTTCTTTTGGGTTGAAGAAGGCCTAGAGAGGCAAGTTGGAGTTTGAGCTATTGGCCAGTACAAAGGAGGTGCTGGCGAAAATTTTCGAAAAGTTAAGGTGTTAGAAAATTTTGTTTCAAGATTTTTGAAAATTTTTGTTAGTAGGAATGAATAAATATTTAATTGAAATTAAATTGGTTCAGTTGAAACTGAAGTTAATAAGTAAACAAATAATTTTTACTAGTTAATAGGGTTTGTTTTCTACCTTAGCAATTTCGAGGGTGAAATTATTTTTAAGGGGGGAAGAATGTAACATCCCGTATTTTTACGGTATTATAATTAATTTATTTAATTATTTAAATAGAGATCCAGAGATTGAAATGGTCATTTAAATTAAATAACTTTGAATATTTAATTAATATAATAATTAAATAATACATTTAATTCAGGAATAATCAGAATTAGCTGAAATGGCAATATTGTGTGAATTGGACAATTCAAAATATATAATTCAGTTTAGAGTTGAATTATATTAACGAATATATTATATAAACGATAGTTAAACGTATAATTATATTATAATTATAATCGAGCTCGAAATGGCGCGGTAGTTCTTAATTTGGCTATTCGAACATTAAATGAATTTACAGAATCCGTTTTAAGTCAGATTTCTGTGAAACAAGAAACGTTCGGAGCTGGTGAAGTATATTTTTCTAATAGAAGAGAAAAATCGAGATTTCATCGTGTAGATTTTGAGTTATTTCCGAATCAAATTTTCGAAAAGTCGCTATGGAATCCCTTTATAATTTATAGCGATTTATTTATATTATAAATGGATTTTTCAATATAAATTGAATATCGATTCAACCGGGATTTGAATATTGAGTTATAAATCCAATTCGAGCTGTATGGTATTCTATTGTGAATATATACGATAATATTTATTTATAAATACTTAATTTAATTATTTTTAAATATATTTAATATTTGAAAAAGTTTATTTAGAGCTTTAAAAATAGCCACTTTTGCAAACGACCTCCCTTTTCGACGAAACTAATTTTATTGGATCCGTAATATTAAATTATTGTTAGATTCCAATTTTCACGATTTTTGGAGTTAGTGTGTGGCCGTATGGATTTTCAATGTGAAAAACTATCAGTATTTTGATGGTTAAAAATACGCTGTGTGTGCAAACGGAGTCGGAATTCGATGAAACCAGTTTCGTTGGGTCCGTAATGTCAAATTGAAGGTGTATGTCCATTTTCATGATTTTTGGATATCATGTGTGATTATAGGAATTTTTAACAATAAATACATAGAGCGTTTGCTTAAAAGTAAATATAATATTCAAATATAAAAATATTAAAGTGTAACATAAATACCCTACCACCATCTAAACCTAAATTACATTTTTCTCTGGTCAAACTCAAGAGCGCTGTTGCAATTTTCTTTCTCAACCCAAAATCGGTGACCTTGGAATTCAATAGAAAATTAAATAAAAATCGATAAATCATTATATATATATATATATATATAAAAAGAATCCTTGAATGATCCTCTTCATTTCGGCATGCTTTTTGTTTGGTTCGAACCAGTTTCCATCAGTAGAAATTTCCGCTGTAACTCCTAGGGCTTGGGTTTTTTTGTGTTATACGCGATAAGGAGGAAAACTGTTATCATTCTGGACTTCAGTTCATCGAACACTAGCTGCGCACCAATTTTTGTGGGTTCTGGTGGTACTCGAGGTCGCACCAGGTACGAGTGGGCTGGATGACGTGATTGTTAAAGGAGGGCCGAGCTTTTCATTTAGGGTATGAATTGAAAGAGGAGTGGAAGTGGAAATCAAGGGTATTATTTGTTCGAAGTATTTTGGTGTATTGATGAGGGGTTAGTTCGTATGTTTCCAGCCGTATACCATTGCAACGGAAAGAGATGAAACCGCGATGAGAGGAAATGGAGATCGAGTTTCACAAATCTGGTATGGAAGTGAAGTGTTTTTAATGAGAAGATTTATGGTTATTTTTGTGGAAATTATTATGAAAGGAAGAGGGAGTATGGCTTGGGGAAAAACACGGTAATGGCTATACAAATAAGGAGCAGTGCGTTTTTAAGTCTGATTGGGGAATAAGTTGTTTGGCAATGGGCCGGGAATAGAATTGGTAAAGCCCATTTAATAGGTTACACTAAGTTTATTTTGTATATGAATTTGTTAACGCTATAACTTATACATACATTATCAGTTTTGCGAAAGGTCTGATCCGTTAGGATCGTATGGACGAGCGCTACGAACTGATTGGGAGTGAATTGGAGCTCGTTACAATTTATAGCAAAATAAATTGTCCGATCTGAATCAATGACATTTATCGTTATTTAACGATAACTGTCCAATGTGAGTAAATCTTGCTAACTCTGTACAGTTTATATTTTTATAAATATAATATAGTGTTTATAAATGATGATTGATTGCTATGTGTTGATTATTTGGTTGAATTGCTAATGTATTGGTTGAATTACAGATAATGATATATATATATATATAAATCGTTAATCAAATATTGATTCTGTTTATCAGAATATTTCATATAGAAATAAAATCGATGCCATTTATATTATTTAACATCTTTGGATGCAGGGAAATAGGTTGGAGGGATCCAACTGTATTCCTCAATATTCATAATACTGTTTGTTTTCATATATTGTGATATATAATCTGTGATTGATTATGATGACACTGGTCATGTAATTTGGTATTTTAAATACCATATAAAATATTGGAATGTAAAAAGTAAGTTTTCAAAGTGAATATTGAAAATGAAATATTTTTATAGAATGAATAGAATTATATAAAAGGATTTATATAAATGAATAGAATTATATAAAAGGATTTATATAGAATGAATAGAATTATATAAAGGGAATTATAAATGAGATTTAAGTATTAGAAGTTAAAGACAGGATTTTGTATAAATAATTCTATAAATAGAGATTAAATAGAATTTGGAATTTGGATATTATTTTCAAATATGGAATCAGAATGTTTGGAGTATATAAAGAAATATTATTCACATTCAATGTGAATAATGGATTAAAGTAAATATTTGAAATTAAAACTTTTATGAAGGAAATTGGGTTTTGAAATAAGGATTTAAAATGGAGTTAAATGAATTAGAAACTGACTGGAAATTGGTCGAGTTGAATAGCTTTCTGTGTGTTGATCTGATGTTGGTTTCGGCCTACGGGGTTAATACGTGGCAGTTGTTCTCTTAGTTGTTTACAGTTAGAGACTGATATATGTGAGAAGATAGTGATGTGTGAATCTAAAATGGAAAAGTTTTCAAAGTTAATAACGTTTATTTTCTAAAATTAGAAAATAAGGATTTGATGAATATATGGAAACGAGAAATGGGGAAATGAATAATTATCGATTGATGATTGATTGATAGAATTTCCATCTGGAAATAATGTTGTTGTTTGCACATATGTTTTCTTTGATAGTTAAATCACCGACTATCAAAGTTCTTGACCATTGTTCCGTTGTCAATATGGAGAGACCGGGATCAGATATATTATCTAAAAACTACTCCGCATGGCATTAGTGTTGCGAATCAAATATAATGAAGATAATTGAAGACGGAGTTATGTAAGGGCTGTCCTGTTTACAGAATAGTGCCTTCGGTTTGTCCAGTCCCAGGATGACCTGTATGGAAGTATGTCTGACAGAGTATATTTAATAGATCGTGTAAGTTGATCTCTTCAAACGTATTTACATTTAGTGGCGGAGGAATTCGTTTCTCTTAGCTGTATACTCGTAGTATTTTTGGGGAAATCAGTTTGTAATTTGGCGGGTATGGCGATGTGACATTCAAATTAAATAAAGGTGTGATGTATACGTTATGGCCTCTAGCATCACAACCAGGAAATGGTATAAATCGGGTAGGTCGCATAGCTAAGTGATTAGCTGCCAATTAGGGTGTATTGTCACCTGATTCAGAGAAATTCCATTTATTTCTATAATCTATTCTAGATGCTATCCCATTCGGGTAAAGGTTGCTGATCCCAACCGTTGGTGATAATACATTTGGTACACTCAAGCGAAATGAGTGACCGATCATGTTTAGCCTGGGTTACAAGATGTTCTTGTTGAACCCGATGTATTTCCCTCTAGAGATACACTGTCGGAAGGTGGTCCCATACCTTGCCAGTTGGAATTCAATACCCAATAAGCACCCATGGTTATTAAGTATATATTATGTATATGGAAAGTGAGATGAAAGCGTTCCGCTAGATGATTATTTAGTTGTCGTTGATAGACACTATTATAATATCAAATTATGTTTTGATATAAAGATTATAGTTTCTTTCAAAAGGATTTTGAAAGTCAAATCAAGTTGTTTGGATTCTCATAAGGGAGAAACCCGTTCCGTTATATGGCGTGGTCTTATGAGATATCGTTTATTTTCTCAAATAGTTTTAAATTGTTTATTCAAACTAGTCCCATGACTGACCCGGAGTTTATTTTGTGTTGTTTTCCCTAAACTCTTGGGTGCCCAATTTTGTACGGGAAGTCAAGTACTCGGCATTTTACAGATACAAAGAGCTTGGAGCAGGAGGCTTCAGGATTATATAGCTACTATTATTTCCGCAGTGTTGTAAGTGTTGAACTCTGATAATGTTATTGTATACATATACTTGTTTCGTTTCAGAGTTGTATCTATATATATATTGTTCATTCCGCTGTGAGTTTCGTATTACTCTGATGATGATGTATGTTCTTCTTCTTCTATTCAAAATTTCTATCTTATCTATTCTCACCCTCTAATTTCTTTCATGGACCATCTGGTGTTTTCGATGCTTGGATAGTCGACATTGAGTTTATATCAATAACCAAGGTCGTGAAAACCCTAGTCGTTACACTAATTTTTCAAGCATGTCAACCATGAACACTCCAGTCATAACAATATGGACCAAACAACGTAAAGCAATACACATAAGTGGTTCCATACGTTAGGTGTGATTTTTAGAACCAAAGAAGAGCAAGCATGCAAATGAATAGAAAAGCCTACAGCTATTATGCAGCTTAACACATAAAATTTGTGATGGCCCACAAATCTGTACTATTTGCGTTGACTAATAACACCACACGTCCAACCCAAATTGCATAGAAATACGAATCATTATTAGAAAGAAGTTAGAGGATGAGAAATAGAAAGAAAGAAATATTAGAATAGAAGAAAATGAAGATCACAAACTCACAGCGGAACGAATAAAATATATTAAATAACATAACTTTTTGAAATACAAATCAATAACTTTATATACGTACCATCATCAGAGCACAACAGATATTTCTGGAACAGTTATAAATACCTGTTTCGATATACAACACAATACACAACGGAAATATGATAGTCTATAGCTAACTGGTGAAACCTCCTGCTTCCATCCCTTCCAGGTGAATCTGAAAAATCCCAACTACTTGACTGCCCGTACAAATTTGGGTACCCAAGAGTTTAGGGAAAACAAACAAAATAAACTCTGGGTCAGTCATGGGACTGGTGTGAGTAAACTCCAACCATTTGTTTAACTTTCACAATCCTTTCGAAAGAAGTGATAATCGTAAGACCGATCCACACATAAACAAGGATGGTTTTACCTTACGATAACCCAAAAACACTTTGATAAGAAATCCAATGATATTATAATAGTGTCTAAATCAAACAAAAAGAATCTAGCGGAACGCTTGCATCTCACGCTCCACATACATAGTATAAAATCAAAAACCACAGGGCGCTTATTGGAGATTGGATTTCCAACATGATAATGTATGGAACCACCTTCCGATAGTGTATCTCTAGAGAGGAATACACTGGGTTCAATAAGAACATCTTGCAACCCGGCCCATACATGACCGACCACTCATTTCGCTTGAGTGTATCGAATGTATATCACCAACGGTTGGGATCAACAACCGTTTCCCGAATGGGACAACATCGAATAGAATAAGTAATTAAATGAATCTCTAGATAGGTGATTATACACCCTAATGGGAGCGACCCACATAGTCATGCTGCCTGCCCGATTTTGGTCATTTCTCGGTTGTTGAGGCCTGAGGCTACGATTTCTTATCATTCATTGATAGCACAAATTACTTTGAATGCCACATTGTCAGATCCGTTAATCACTAGTTGATTTGCACAAATATTCTGGATAATATGCTAAGGGAATAAATCCGTTGCCACCATGTATATTTATACATACCAACATATTCGATCATTGGAAATACTCTGTCAGACATTCGTCCATTTACGTTCGTTCTAGGACTGAATGAAACCGAAGGCACAATTTCTATTAATAGGAAAAGCCCTTGCACTTCACTCTATCTTCGATTATCTTCATATAATCTGCTCCGCAACGCTACTGCCAATACATAGTGGTTCTCGGATAATAATCCAACCGGTCTCTCCATATTGACAATGATATTGGAAAATACTTCGATAGTTGGTTATTTTACTATCGAAGAAAACCAAACAAACATTTATCCATAGCATCCATTAATCACTGGGCCTTTTAGTTAATATTTCATTAATTAATTCGCTTCCTCATTTCCCTATCAATATTCGTTAACCAAATATTTTCAGTGATCTTGTTGGACTCTTATGCTATTTGGAAAAAAACATTTCCCTATATCACCTCCTTTTATTTTCTACACTTAGAAAATATATTCTGTTTGGAATTGATACAAATTTCAATCACTTATCTCTTTCCCGACTACATTAATTATACTCAGGAAATATTTACTTTTATATTTCCAAAATTTCCACCACTTGGGTTAAAACGAATGCTGAGTAAATCATCGTTACAACAACCCAAATATATTTTATTCAACTAACTCTTATTCAACTCTTCTCTTCAAGATTGGATCTTGCTATTTATCAATTAAAAAAGAAATCAATCAAGTTGGGGTAAAATTACCTCTTAGACCTTGACTGAAAACATAATTAACTTCAAAACAGACAAAACCACTTACCCCGAACCCATTAATCATTTTTAATACATGTATATGGTTCGCTTTCTATTTCTAATTTATAGATTTCCCTTTTTGTTTACAATATTCTATTTTTTACTTCGTTTCCTTATCGAATTCTATATATATCGATACATTGATTTCTAGCTATCAAATTATCTTAAAAATATTCTAATTCCTTAAATTCGCGGAAAAATTCGCCATAACCTCCTTTGTACCGGGAGCATTGGGATATTTCAAATAGCCTCCCATGGCCCTTTCCATTCAAAAAGATAATCAAAAAGCCAAGTGGCTTGCCGATTCGGCGCATTAAACCTCATATGGAATTTAAACATGTACCTTTTTGTCGGACACATAAATTAAAATCTTCATATACTTCATCCCATACCTGTCTAACACATGCTCACCTGTTTTCAATTCAATTCAACACTATCCAATCGTTTGAATTCAGTTTCGCTCATTTATTCTTTAATTATCTATTTTTCCTATTCCACTTCTTTGTTTGAACATAACACGTTCAAACAAAATATTTAACTTGCTCATAACCAAATTTAATTTCAATTTCAATTCTAGTTTCCTTTTCGATTTTGAATATAAATTTTCAAATCGAATTCACTTATTCAAAGCCCAATATCAATTCAAAATCTCATTAACTAATTACTATTCAAATCAGTTAGTTCCATTCAATAATTAAAAATCTGATTTCTATTTCAAAAATCAATTCATTACTCCATTTGAGTTACGATATATTTTATAACTCAAATCTAGATTTTCCTAAATAGAAATTTGGATTTTATTTGCATAAAATCCTATAATTTATTTAAATAAACCGTTATGGTTTTATAATGGTTCTGGCGCTGTTTTTCTGAAAATTTGATTTTGACATAACTCAAAATCTATTCGATGAAATCCAGAATTTTCTTCTCCATTAGAAAATTTTATCAAATCGGTCCTGACGTTTCTTGTTTCAAAGAATTCCGACTTCAATTGAGTTCTGTATACTCAATTGAAGTTCGAAACACCAATTTACGAACTACAACGCTGCGGCGAGTTCGATTTAATTATATTTATATACATATAAACATCTGAACTTCGTTTATAATAAATTCAACCCCATTCTAATCTATTTTTAATATATATTAAACCAATTTTCCCAATTCAACTCAAAAATTCTGATTATCTAAAATCGTCGATTTTCACTTACTCGGTTATAATTTATTTAAACTTCGATCTTCTATATTTAAATTCCAATTCAATTCTATTTAAATTTTCCATATTCCATTTCCACTTCAACTATATTTAAATTCTATATTCGAATTCCCCTTTCAACTCTATTTGAATTATATATTCAAATTCCCGTTTCAATTCTATTTAAATTTTATTATCGAATTCCATTTCAATTCTATATGAATTTTATTTAAATTTTCTTTATTCAAATACTATATTCAAATTCCATTTGAGTTTCTATATTCAAATTCTATATTTGAATTCATATATGAATTTTCTATATCCAAACTCCATTCAATTTCTATAAACAAATTCCATTTAAATTTCTATATTCAAATTCTAAATTTGAATTCTCTTTGTTTAAATTCCATTTGAATTTAAAATATCCATATTATCCAATTTATGGTTTTTCGCCTTTCTTTGTAAACATCTCCTTATATTACTTGTTTATATATATTAAAACAAGTCTCGATTCCAATTTGATTTGAAATAAATATTTTTCTTTGGAAAAATAAATTTCCCTTTATTTAAATTCCTCTTGTATTTATATTTCCTGAATTTATCAAATGATAATTCATTTCACCTCCTTTTTAAACTTTATTTACAAATAAACTACTTGTTTTAAATATTCAAAACAAGTTAATATTTTTATTCTATTCGAATTTCAAATTCTATTTAGAAAAAAATATAGAATTTCCCTTTAAAATCTCAAATATCCTTTCCATGATATTTTATAAATCAACCCTCATACCCAGTGGTATTTAAACACCAAATAACCAATTATTTATTTCAGGGTTTCTAACACATCATATATGACAGTATATATGCAAACAAATAAACAAACAGATAATACATTTTTGACGAATCCAGTTGGATCCCTCCAACCTGTTTTCCTGCATCCACAGACGTTAGTCAACATAGTAATACCCATCCTGCTTCGAGGCAGGATATCGCGGTATGAAGGTCATCCACTAATATATTTGTGGGGCGCATAGGGAAATCATCTGCTATGAAACTGCGGGCATCCGCTAATGAAATTGCGGGAATCCAACCAATCATCAACCCAATATATATATATATATATAATAGTCAACCCTAAATAACTAATATATTTAAAGCAACCAGAAAAAATCCAAACAAGCAACAAAAATTATTTTTAACGGATAAAAATAATTCTAATTAACAGGTGAGTGAGATTTACTCACTGGGGTTTTTATTTGCACTTGTACCAAATTTCAATTTCTATTCATCGATTTCCGAGCCTTCGAACTTCACACGGATGATTCCATTTTATTTATATTCGCCTAAAAAAAATCCAAGTTCTATAAATAAGCTAATGACTTTCCATAACCAAGTTTTTATGTTAAAATATTCTAAATTTTAATTTTCTAAACTTCGTTGGTTTCCTTAGCACAGCTAAAGATTTCAAGTCTTAAAAACTTGCACTTATCAAATTCACAATTCACATACTTATTTACTACATGAATTTTACTTCGTTTTAGTTTCCAGATTCTAAGTTAATTGTTACTATCAATTTCATCCTAACAATATGAAATTTTAGGTTCAACTAATATATTATCAAATTAAAATAAGAATTCACCTTTTATAAGTTAGATTCTCCCAAACCATAACCCGTCGACCTTCTCTAGTCCAACATCAAACACAGATCCGAAGAAGGCCATGGCATTCGCGAGACCCAAAACTTTGACCAAAGACTTCGAGCACCTTTAACTGCCCTTCTCTTATCGCGAGTCCTGTGCCGAGACTCAGGCCGCGATGTTGATGATTTGAAGCCCAGAATAGTGAAGAGCGATTGTGTTCTTTGAAATCGATTACTTCTTTTTCCGTGAACCGCCTTGAACTCCATCGCAGTTCCCAAATCGCAATTTCCTCTACAGTCATCGAATTCGAACCCCCATCGTAATCCTCTTCTATAACACGCGAATAACCCAGAGCCAACCATCGATATTCACCGAACCCTACTTCCTATCGCACTTGTCATCAAGTCAGAAACCCCCTTTCGTGTCCATTAACGAACCCTTCTATGCCTTCAATCTCGCCGATGACTTTACCTCCTCTTGAAATCGCGAATGTCTTCAGTTGTTGTCGAGCCTAAGTGAAGTCGTGGACTTCGACTTGCGATGCTCCAGTTTGAATCGCGGTGCCCCAAATCGATTTTGAGAATGCGGGAAATACGACGGCTTCGATTTGGAGCGTATTATGGAGCGGCCGTTCTTATTGTTTGGATTTTGAAGCTTTCGAATTCATATGAACAGGAGGGAATGAATCGGGAAGATATAAGAAATGGGGATGGGTGGTCGTGGTTTTGTAGACAAGAAATGCTTCATAGTTAAGCAAGTGAAGATAGGTGTTATACTAGGTAAGGTTTATCACGGGTAGGGTTTTCCTTAATGTGATTTGATATTACAGAGATTTTTATTTTTTTAAAATAGATATTGATTTGATTTTCGATTTGATTTCGATCTTATCCATTAAAAAAAATCTCGGGGTTCGAAATTAAAAATCGTGTACCTCTATTTTAGCGTACCAACCGTCGTTCCAGTGTTATAGCGTTATACTGAACTCAACAGAATATTTTCTGAAATTTATTTCGAATGTGTATATATAAAATAACCATACTAAATCGATGTAATAAAATTTAAATTCAAAAACAAATAAATTCTCTGATAATAAAATATTTTTATTATCATCTATATTCAAATACAATTAATACTGATCATCTGAATTGTTTTGGTTTAATTCTAACCTCGAATTGAATTATTTAAGATTCTCGTATTACGATGATTATAAAAAAAATAAAATAAATTGTATATCGATTATTTAATCGATATCCAATAAAAACCATTTATATTATAAATTAAATATTTAAAACCATACTAAATATTTAAAATAAATCGACCAAAAATACGGGTCATTACATTCTTTCCCCCTTAAAATAATTTCGTCCTCGAAATTGCTAAGGTAGAAAAAATGGTACAAATCCATTACTTTTCAAAATCTCACTTATGTTGAGACTCAACTCCTCATATTTCAACGAATTTAATTCCACCAAAACTTTTGGTCTTCCTTCATTTAATTCAAATGATCTATGATCAATCCATTTATATCCAATCTATAATCCAATAAACCTATTCAAATTGATTCTGATCAATTGATTCACTTCAATCCATTTAACTAGCTTAAGTTAAATTCCTATTCCAGAATCCAAATCCCAGGGTTTTCATTTCAAATCCTTTTGAAATCACTTAAACATGTACATATATTTATAATCTTTTCAAATTCAAAATATTTGAATTTTCCAACTAAATTTGTTTTCTTCCAAACAAATTCCCATCAAAACTTTTCTAAGGTAGCAATCCATCACTTAGAAACTCGAAAATAAACACTGATGATGTCGCGACCATCGTCAGAATTATTTCCCAGACACTGAAGTGAGTTCAGTACTTTATCATTTTAAAAATCAATTCAAAATGATTTTCATTCAAAAACCCTTTCAAAATAAAACTATATCATTTTAATACACTTCAAAAATATTTTTCCAAACACCCAGGATTTAAATTCTTAATTCAAATTCTGAACCCAATTTTAATTCATTTCATTTGTATATCTTATTCATATACAAATTATATTTGGTTATCTATAACCATTCAACTTTTATAATCTCATTTGATTATGACAATAACAACTAACGCATCCATATATTATAATAATGTCAGAAAATTATTTATTTTATATCAAAATATAATTTTGGGTAAAATTATTTCATCTACCCATTTTAAAACAATATTGTGTCTAATTTATCTGTCCAAGTGTTTAGAAATTCTTGTCGACTTCGTGGTGTCCCATGATTCGATCAGAATTCATAAACAACTCAACAGACTAGCCAACACAATATAAAATAGTTTTTATATCAATTTACAAATAAGCGCTTTCGTATATATACACTCAACTCATTCTAGAGTACTACTGACCCTATCTCTAATGAGCACAATCCCACCAAAGCCTAGGCTTTCACTCAACCTAATCTCTGATACCAACTGTGACGGCCCGCAAATATGTACTATCTGAGTTGACTAATAACACCACACGTCCAACCCAGATTGCACAGAAATACAAATCATTAGTAGAAGGAAGTTAGAGGATGAGAAATAGAAAGAAAGAAATATTAGAATAGAAGAAAATGAAGATCACAAACTCACAGCGGACGAATAAAATATATTAAATAACATAACTTTTGGAAATACAAATGTAACGAACTGGGATTTTCAATCCAGAAAATCAACATAAAACCCATGTTAATTATTCAGGCATCGAACAGTCCAGATCATTAATAGAAAGAAGTTAGAGGGTGAGAATAGATAAGATAGAAAACTAGAATAGAAGAAGAAGAACACAATCAGAGTAAACACGAATCTCACAGCGGAACGAATAAAATATAATATATAACATAACTTTGAAATAAAGCAGTGTGTATATACAATAACATTATCAGAGTACATCACTTATACACAGCGGGAATAACAATAGTTATATATGATCCTGAAGCCTCCTGCTTCAAGCTCCTCCATGTGTATCTGTAAAGACCTGAACTACTTGACTGCCCGTACAAATATGGGCACCTAAGAGTTTAGGGAAAACAAAACAAAATAAAACTGGGTCAGTCATGGGACTAGTGTGAGTAAACTCAAATCATTTGGCTTAACTTTTCAAAAGAAAAGATAATCGTAAGACCGATCCACACATAAACACGGATGGTTTTTACCTTACGATAATCCCAAACAGTCGTGGAAATCAATACTTGTCTGATATTTTAATAATGTCTAATCACAAGTAACTAGAATCTAGCAGAACGCTTGCATCTCACGTTCCGTATATATAGTATACAGACAAAACCGCGGGCTCTTATTGGAGATTGGATTCCAACTATGACAAGGTATGGGACCACTCGTCGATAGTGTATCTCTAGAGACAAATACACTGAGTTCAACAAGAACGTCTTGCAACCCGACCACACATGACCAACCACTCATTTCGCTTGAGTGTATCGAATGTATATCACCAACGGTTGGGAGCTACCCACCGTCTTCCCGAAAAGGGAACACATCGATAATAGATAAAAGAATGAAGTGGATTTTTTTTCTAGATAGGTGATATACACCCTAATGGGAGCGACCCACTTAGCCATGTTGCCTGCCCGATTTCTGTCATTTCTTGGTTGATGAGGCTTCAGGTCATAACGTATCTTTTGAAACACTTGACCACCATTCACTTTGAATGCCACATCGTCATACCCGTCAAATCACAAATTGATTTCTTCAAAAATACCACAGGTATACAACTAAGAGAAACGAATTCCTCTGCCATCAAACGTAAGTATGTTTGAAAATATCAACTTACGCGATCCGTTAGATATACTTTGTCAGACATTCGTCCATTCACGATGTCTTGGGACTGGACAAACCGAAAGCACTATTCTATAACAGGATAGCCCTTGCATAACTCCGTCTTCAATATTTGATCGCAACGCTAACGTCTATACAGAGTGGTTTTCAGATAATGAACCTGATCCCGGTCTCTCCGTATTAACGATGGAAAAATGGTCAAAACTTCGATAGTCGGTGATTTAACTGTCAAAGAAAAACAGATGTGCAACCAACGATATTATTTCTAGATGGAAATTCTATCGATCAATCATCATTCAAAGGTTTATTTCTTTTAAACTAAATTATCATAAATTTGGCCATTTTCCCTTTCTATATATTCATAAATTCTATTTTTCTAAATTTAGAAAATATACATCATCAATTATTGGAAAACATTTCCATCTCTATTTCACGTATCATTGTCATTCCAATATTCTTTCTCACCAACATTTCATTTTCTATGATTAGAAAATATCTTTGATTATATTTGGAAATTGTGTTCCAAAACTTATTCATTTGATTTGAAAAGATGTTTAAATAAAATACCACTAAGCCAATTTAAACCATTACACTCAATAACTAAATTTATTCAATCAACCTTCACTCTCAAACTTTAACCATTTCTTAGTTAAAAACGAAGTCAATCAAGTTGGGGTATAATTACCTCTCAGACCTTAACTGAACAACATTTCTAACTTCGAAATAGGAAAAAAGTTCACTTTTTAAAACTCTATCCAATTCCCTTACGAAACTCACGTATTCTTTTCACGAATCCTCTTCTTTTACAAAAATCTCTTGATTATAACAATAGTGCCATAATCCTTTATTCTGAAATAAAATATTTAAATATAACCTTTCTCTGCTAGTTTAAATAAAGGAATAATTACTTTATTAGATAAATGGATCTTGTTTTAAAAACTGGAAAGAAATAGTACTTTCCTCCATTCGATATAATCGAATCCCAATGTATAATCCACGCTCGAATAATCACTATTCGATAGCTCTCTTTCGAATAAACTATATTCAATTACTTTCTCTTTCGAATAACTATATTCGATTTAATTCTTTCTCTCGAATAAACTATATTCGATTTATCTTTCTTTCGCAAACTTGTATTCAGTGTATCTCACTTCTCTAATAACTAATATTCGATTAGTTTATATTCGAATAACTATGTCTGTTTAACTTTATTTCGAAAGGATAATATTCAATTTAACACCATTCGCTTGACTCTAGATCGCAGCGATCACATTGGTTATGCCTGATTCACTCAGGAAACATCCGACCGCCATAGGCTATTTGCAGCCCTACGAATTACGCTAGCAGTCGTACGAAATGGAAATACATCCTAAATAACTATGTTGACTAACTCTATCTCAAATAACTATATTTGATCATCTCTAATTGAAAAACTAATATTCAATTAATTCTAATTCAATTAACTCTATCTAATTAACTCTACTTTTATTTAGTTTCAAATATCGATGTTGAAATCAATTCTTACTTCTCTATATAAGTCCTGACCGATATATTCTGTTTATTCAATGATAAACATTTTATTTAGTTTATAAAATAATATTTATAAATTTATCTCTCCATCTATCTGTTAGAATAGATTTTATTTAAAAACTTTTCTTTAAATCCATAACACGGTATACCCGTGTGCGAAGTACGGGTATAAACATTTCAAATGCGAAATTTTCCTTTTAAAATCAATTCTGGTCACTTTTCAATTACTCCCTTTTAAAATTTATTTGTTTACCAAATAAATCCCTTTTTGTTAATTCTATTTACCTATAAAATATTTGTTATTTATAAAATCTATCGATTTTATAAGTGATTTCTTTTATAATATAACTATTCCTTTTCTATTCGTTTTACAAAAATTTCCTCTTTCTATTCTATTCACTTTCAAATAAATATCCCTTTCAATTCTATTTATAAATAGTTACAAATATTTCGTTTCAGTTCTATCTAGTTGATTAACAAATAAATATTCCTTTTTAATCTATTTATTTTCCTAAATTAATAGTTTTCTTTTTATAAAATCTATTGATTTAAAAAAATATTTCTTTTTCAATATAACATTGAAAATTTCCTTTTTAACATTCCAATATTCTTTCTGGTATTTAACATACCATATAACAATGATCGGTATCATTCAAACATACGTAATCAACAACAGAGTTCATATCACATCACATAACACAATATATGCAAAACAGTAAAATAAATGTTGAGGAACCCAGTTGGGTCCCTCCAACCTGTTTCCCTGCATCCACAGATGTTAAACACTAAAATTAACATCAATTTCATTTTACTATGAAATATTCTGCTAAACAGAATCAATATTTGATTAATGATTAATAAATATCGTTATCGATATTTTCAACCGATTTACTAGTAGTTCAACCAAACAGCCAACACATAGCAAACAACCATCATTTATAAATGCTAAAAATATGTTATAAAAAATTATGTGGAGCACAGTTAGTGAGTTTTACTCACCTTGATCGTCTAATCGTTGAAACGATTAATGTCGGTAGATCTGGTCATGTGTTTAATCTTGCCTAAAATTATAGCGATCTCCAAAGCTCTTCGGACCAATTTCATTGTGGAGATCGATTCTATATGATTCCGACATGATGGACGGCTCTCAATTCTGTTAACATGTGTCACTATAAATTATGCTACAATTTAATTATGTTAACCGTTACTAAATCCGACCATTAACATTTTACTGATAACTTACATCTCGTCAAGCATGTTAAGCTAACGTGTTTTATTTGTCGATATGACTACAATTTCGGCAACCGCGAATAAATGGATTTTGTATTGGTCCATAAAAAAATAACTAAATTGGATTATAAAAATTATAATTTATATTAACTAATTAAATAACTATGTGCTTAACAAATATATAATTAATAATCTTACCCGAACGGGTATGAACACCTTCAACCGCTTCTTCAACCGCTTCTCACGTTCATAAAGGCTGCGCCATCTTTCGTTCTTGGTTCTTTTCACCTTTTTGGGTTATTAAAATTTTCCTTTTCTTTTTTTTTAGTATAAATAATTTCTTGGGCCTTAGCACTTACACAGTGGCCTACTCCTTTACAGACCAACCCGCCCCCAACTTTGCTCCGCCTTCCATGTAAAATAAAAGCTCCAGTATCCTCACGCATGAAATAAAATGCTAAGAACCCCCCTGTAAACCCATTTCCATGTTCATCCGCATCTCCCTCCGTAGTTAGTAGCTTCTCCACTTGTAAAACACTCAACCGCATGCTCCATAAAAATCACACCCTGCTCCTATCACTCGCAACCATCATGAAAAATCAGATCTCCTCCATTCTCTCCTACGTTTCATTCACCATAGGTCCACGGACCTTCATTCACCTTCGTTCATCTACTTCCTCCACAATCAGTTCGATGCTGGCTTTACATTTCACCAGACAGTGTGCCCTTCCCTATGGATCTTTACGTCACACTTAGACGCATTCCTATCCAACTCGACTTGACCGCGAGATTTCTATTACTCATCATTTGGAAAATGGGTGATGGAAAACTCAGTTGCTCCAACCAAAACGGAAACGAGATGGAAGCCCTTGTTTCAACTATCGTAACAAGCCCGAAATCGAATTTTTATATCGAGTATTTGATTAGATCTAATTTTCTTTCACTAGAAAGCTTTCAGCGTGATATTTGTTTTTTCGCAGAAACAAAATATATACCCTATTGTCTTCATTCGTTATTATATATAGGTATATATTTTCTTGGTGACCACACAACGTGGTAGCCAAGTATTCTTGATTGCCAAGAAAAATGAATCTTACCTACCCAGAAAATGCCTCACCATATTTGCATAAGAATATGTTTATTTTATATGTGCCTATACTCGGCCTAATAGGTAGACTTCATTCTTTTTTTTTTTCAGAAAAACATGTAGAGTGCTTTTATGTAGCTGTGTGCTCCTAGGCAATGTATTCTTCTACGTTACCTTATATATTTTATTTATTTATGATATCATTGAATGTTTTAAGGTACATATAATATTTTCCCATGTACTAGTCGCATAGATTGGAACTCGAACCGTGCCATTAATTACTTTTAGTTGCGATAATATGCGATCATTTTCGTTTTACAGACAATTAGTGACAAAAATGAAAATACCATTGTGTTGAACAATGTGTCACGGTTACAAAAGTATAATAAAACAGACCGGTTAACTTATTTTTGTGAAATCCCAAAATGCTGGTATAGGGTACAAAATACTTCAAAATAAAAAGTTGCATACTAAATTATATAAAAATTACAGTAAAATTTTAAAAATTAAATTATCATAACGTCTCAAAATATCCTTGTCTAAATTCGAATCTGTAACAACCCGCAAAAATCAGAACCAATTTAAAATTTTAATTTTAGGAAATTTTAACGAATTTTGACAATATAAAATAATTTATTTAAATAATAATGATCACAAATTTGATTTAAATCGAAGTTAGAATGAATGATTTAATTTTAATTAACAAAAGAGATAGAAATAACGCGGTAGTTTGAAAAGTCAAACTTGAACTTTGACTGACCGTACAGGATGCAAAATTTAACGGATTTTAGTGAAACAAGAAATATTTAAATCTATTTAATCATATCTTTCTAACGAATCTGAAAAATCAAATTTTCGTTTTAAAAATCAAAAGTTATGGCTAATTCAATTTTCAGAAAGGTCGCTGTAGAATATTTATATATAATATATATGGCCTGAAAGGGTACTTTTCACATACGAAGGAACTTGGACTCGAAACCACTTCCATTGAGTCCGGAATGATGTTTCTGCATTTAATAAGTATAAACACTTATATATTTTGAATTTCGGAAATTATTTGTTTAAAAATGTATTTTTAATATTAAATATATAGCCCTTGAAAATAGATGTTTTACAAACGACCTCCATTTTCGACGAAACCACTTTTGTTGGATCCGGAATGTCAAAATATTGTTAAGTATAATTTTTCATAATTTTTGGAATTAATTTGTGGCCGTGGCAAAAGGATTTCTATTTTGTCAATTTACGGTCAAATTTTAATCGACTTAAAAATAACTATTTTTCAAACAGTCTCAGAATTCGATGAAATTAGTCTCATTGGATCCGTATTGTCATAAGAAAGCTAAAAATATTTTTTTTAGATTTTTCGGAGTCAGTATGTGGCCTCGGCGGATTTTTGATTGTGTCCGAATTAAATAATAAATAGAATTAATTTTAAATTCGAAAAATGAGGGCTTAGACAACCTTTTGGGCCTGCGGGACATGGCTAGATGGATCCGGATTAGGGGTTATTGGGTAGGGTAGCTTTTGTTGGACTGGATTCTAAATAATTTGAGAGGAATGGGTTTTTTTGAAAAATCAACAATTACATAATATAAAAAAGAGGAGAACCCTAACTAAATCATTATTCATCTTCTTCAATTAGTAGCCGCCGCCCCCTATTCTCTTCAATGCCGAAAATTCTTTTGCCACTTTCTCCCTCTTCTCTTCAAATTAAATCCTAACTCCTATACCAAATCAAAGAGCATCTTCTCCTCTCCATTCTCATAAGGTTAGATCTTCTCTGGAGCCACCATCTTCTCCTCTCCATTCTCATAAGTACGGGCGATCCTATTTGAGGAGGAAGAAGGGTAATTATCTTAATTAATTAACTAATTAATTAATTTAAATTATTTTAAAAACTTGTTTTGACCATGACTCGTTCATTTCAACTTAGAATTTGACGATTTCAAAAACATTGGAATCGTAACAGCAAATAGAACGGTTTGAGACTGATTGGAACATTTTCTGGACTGTTTGAATCTTTAGATCTGAATTAACGGAAGGTGAGATTTCTTTAATTTAAATTAATTAGTTGATTAATTTATTTATTATATAATATTCGTTCAGATCTGAATTGTATAGTATGTTATGTTGATATTCTGTTTGATGAATGTATTGTTGTATTGGTTGTTGTGCGAACTTGGATACGTTTATTTCAGATTTGGTTTTTATTGAATTGAGTTTGATAATCAATTCAATATTCATATTGCGATGGAAAAATATACATAGAAAAAAAAAGATTGTTTATTTTATTTTTGTGTTCGAACACAAAAATACACATGAGAAAAAAAAAGATTGTTTATTTTATTTTTGTGTTCCAACACAAAAATTATACATAGAAAAAAAAGATTGTTTATTTTATTTTTTGTGTTCCAACACAAAAGTATACATGAGGAAAAAATGTGTTTATTTTATTTTTGTGTTCCAACACAAAAATCTACAAGAAAAAATGTTTATTTTATTTTTGTGTTCCAACACAAAAATATACATGAAAAAAAAAGTTTACTTTATTTTTGTGTTTCAACACAAAAATCTACATGCATGAAAGATGTTCATTTTATATTTGTGTTTCAACACAAATAACAATATTTAAAAGAAATGTCTAAACATAAAAGCTTCATAAAAAAAAATTACATTTTTATGATTACATTTTATAAAACAAAAGTAGAAAAAAGAAAAAAATATCTTTTTGTTTGCAATTTTAGATGCAAACAAAAGTAGAGAAAAAAAATATACCTTTTTGTTTGCAATTTTAGAGGCAAACAAAAATAGAAAAAAAGAAAATAATATCTTTTTGTTTGCAATTTTAGATGCAAACAAAAGTAGAGGGAAAATATATCTTTTGGTTGCAATTTTTGATGCAAACGAAACGTAGAAAATAGAAAATGCATTTTATTTGCATCCTACCATGCAAATAAAACAAGAAGAAAGAAAAAAAATTTACATTTTTTTTTGTTTACAACTTTTGTTGCAAACAAACAAGAAAATAAAATTTGCATTTTTGGTTTGCAAATTTAGATGCAAACTAATTTATATTTTTTATATTATTTGCATTCCATCATGCAAATAAACAAAGAGATAAAATTTCATTTGTTGTTTGCAACCATAGTTGCAAACAAACAAGACAATAACAAAAAAAAAATTAACATTTATATTTTGTTTGCAAATTTAGTTGCAAAACAAATTTATTAAAAACAAATGTTTCATTTTTGTTGCATGTTTTTAAATGCGAACAAAGCATTAAAATAAAAGTTACATTTTTAATTATTTATTTAC
>JASFAX010000317.1:0-68951 GCA_030737875.1 Allium sativum
TTTTGAAAATTTTGAAAAGTTCTTAAAAACTAAAAAGTTGAACTTAAGCCGTAATGAAAATATAGGAATTTGAGTTGATTAGTAAAACAACTTTCGGCTTCGTTCCTTTTCTGGGACGAAAAGTTTTAAGTGGGGGAGATTGTAATAACCCGGAAAATGCGAGCCAATTTAAAATTTTTATTTTAGCAATTTTAGTGAATTTTGAATATTTAAAATGAATTATTTTAAATAATAACGACGAGAAATTTATTTTGAATAGAAATAGAACGTATAAATTTATATACGTCGTCGTTAGAATATAAATAATTATTTATAATTATAAAAGGAATGAAAATGGCGCAGTAGTTCGATAATTCGATTTCAAATTTCAATTGAACATACCGGGTGCAAAATAAACCGGATTTTAGCGAAACCAAAAATATGAGAATCTATTTGAGAATATCTTTCCAATTGATCCGAACAATCTAAATTGCATAGCGGGAATCAAAAGATATGTCCAGTTGAAAATTTTGAATAGTCGCTATGGAATTCAGGCCCTTAAAAAAGGAAATTTTGCAAACGACCTCGGATTTCGACGAAACCACTTTTGTTGGATCCGCGAAGTCAAATTATTGCTAGGTTACAAAATCATAATTTTTCGAATCAATATGTGAGCGTGGAAAAGGAAAACGTGTTTGACCAGTTTCAGTTGATTTTAATCGACTGGAAAATGGCCATTTTTCGAACGGTCTCAGAATTCGACGAAATTAGTTTTGTTAGGACCGTATCGTCAATACGAAGCTAGAAAATATTTTTTGGGAATTTTTAGAGTTTGTATGTGGGCCTGGTAAATTGAAATGCGCGTTCAAATTCAATATATAGAGTTATATGTTGATTTTAACGAAAACTCATCGAAACGATCGAATCAGCTTACGATACATATCCCATTGTGTTTGGAATAGGGGTAATGCGCTAGGGACGACAGTCGTTGGGTTTTGATTGGAATCCGAACAAAAAGTCAACCCTTGTTGAAAATAAATTAAATTAATATAAAGAATACCCTCACCCCTCTTCTCGCACTTCCTCAGATCGTATTAGAATATAAAAAAAACATGTGACTAAAAATCCCGTCACACTCCCTTAATCGCAGATTCACCGCCCCACGATCGCCGCTGGCGTTGGCCCACCGTCGCAGCCTCCTCCTCTTCCAACGCCTCTCGTCTCTCTCCTGAAAGCCCTAGTCCCCCACCCCATAGAAAACCGCGACCCTAGCTCCAAGCCCCGCCGCTCAGACCACTCCACAACCCCTGCACCGCCAAGTGAGCCTTCTCCGACCCCCCCCCCCCACCCCTCCCTTCCTCCTCCAATTAGCTGTAAGTCCTTTTTCTTTTCTGATTTTGTTTTATTTTAGTTTATAAAATCTGTTTTTTTTCTATTATCATTTAAAGTTCAGATATTATATATATATATATAGAGAGAGAGAGAGAGAGACCTAGGGTATTTATAGAAAATGATTTTTTTTTTAAATAAAAATATAGCTTTATTATATATGGGTAGCGAATCGAAAACGGGATGTTTGTTGTATATAAAAACACGATTTTTATATATTGAATAGCGAAGTAAAAATTCGATTTTTATATATTGAATAGGGAAGTAAAAAATTCGATTTTTATATATTGAATAGCGAAGTAAAAATTCGATTTTTTTATATTGAATAGCGAAATAAAAATTTGATTTTTATATATTGAATAGATAAGTAAAAATTCGGTTTTTATATATTGAATAGCGAAGTAAAAATTCGATTTTTTAAATATGTAGTGACTACGGACAGTGAAATTGACAAAAGGCGAGAACGGCGAAGACTTCTACATTTGAAGAGTCATGGCGTTCGGTTTAGCTAGTCGGTGAGAACCTCTCACTCTAAATTTTCTTTTCTAGTTTAAATTATATACTAGGACGCAGACGGTGCTTAGTAGCACCCGACACCCATCGTCCACAGACCATGGACGACTTGTATGCTTGTTTGATGTGTTGTGAAATTTGTTTGTGATGTTGATGTGAAATCGATAATAAAATGTAGATGGTTGAAATAAATTAATTATCGTTAAAAATATAATTTTTAACGTGAATGTGAATAAATAAATATTCATTTACAAACCGGACGGTTTGTTTATGTACACCTATTTGAAGGATATTGATTGGGATGATAAATTTTACACATCGCCCAACTGCACAAATAATATTCAGTGTTTGTTGATTTGAAACCCCACACGGGTGTTGGGATGATATTTGGCGTACACTAATCCCAATTATTTAATTGTATGTCGATCGATTGGTCGATAGGCTGTGTAAGCATTAATTATTTATATTTAATGCATACACAGTTGTGTGGTGCACTTTGGATGATGGTTGATTAATCGTTGCTATTTATATACATGTGTTGTATGGAAACCATATAATTAACATTATATGGTGATTGATTGGGCCTCATTCCAATCGAGAAAATAAAGAATATTATAAAATATATATTCATGCGTTGAATAGAATAAATGATCATGTGTTGAGAATATTCATGTGTTGAAACTATTCGTGTGTTGAGTAAAATATTTTAACAATAAAATTTACGTCTTTATCATATTTAAAATTAGAAACTACTTTACGGTAGGAGTCTGATTAAAAATCAAAAGATAGATACCATAAGTTTATAAAATATATTACATAACAAAAATAGTCATGTGTTGACAGTACTCATGTGTTGAGATTAGTCATGTGTTGAAAGAAATATAGATTCATGTGTTGAATAGAATAAATATTCATTTGTTGAATAGAATAAATATTCATTTGTTGAATAGAATAAATATTCATTTGTTGAATAGAATATCGAAGTTATTGAAATATATAAAGCCGTGTTGATTAGAGTTGCGCTATTTTGACGTGAAGGATATTTATATCGATTATATTCATTTTTATAATGAATATAGAAAAGGTAGTGATTTCAAAATATAAAGTTTTGAAAATATTATCATTTATATAGTAATGATATGAAATATTCAATTTCGATTCGAAATTGAATATGGAGTTGAAATGGTTTTGAAAACGAATTCAAAACGATTTATAAAATATGTTTTAAAAGGAAATCGAAGAAATATATATAATATATTATATATATATATATATATATATATATATATATATATATATATATATATAATGGCCTGAATAGAACGCGTCGCGCTGCGGTAGTTCGTGAATTTCGACCAATGACTTCGAATTGACGTTACGGGAGATCCGACCGTCGGATTCTCCTAAAACCAGAACCATTGGGTTCGTATCGAAAATAGATTTCCAATGAGTATTAGAAATTTGAAATCTAATGGTTGGATTTGGAATTATATCCAAATCAAATTTGGAAAAGGTCGTTGTAAGTGCAGTTCGATGGACGCTGATGGAAATCGATTGTACGGGCCTTGATAAAATTATTAAAAATATCAATAATTAGTGTAAAATCATAAGAAATGATTTGAAAAGAACTGGATTGAAAAACTCCATATTTGAAAAGGATAGAAATAGTTTTTTATCGAAATGAACTAGTTTTGAACTAGAATTAAAATCAATTTATTTTTGAAATAAATAAATTGAATTTGAATTGGTTTTGAAAATAACCAGAATTTCCAATATATATAAAGTGGAAGTGGATTTGAATCGAAATTGTCTTTGGAATATTTCGATGTTGGATTCCGTGATTATACAGATATTGTTCTGGGAATTTGAAAGATATATTTATATCGTTATTTCCAATACGATATTTGTTGGTTTCAGAATTTGATATTGAATATAAGCCGATATATTTTCTATTCAGAGCCTTGTATTTAATATCAAAAGTTATTTGGGTTTGTCATGAATCGTGTTTTAGGTGACATTGGTTCTTTGACCCAGTTAAAGACAAGATATTGATTTTTGGGAAGATTAAAACTAAGTGGAGTTTTAATGAATATGTAGTTAAATTGAAATGTGAATTGATAATTTAAATTATCAAATTTGGAAAGTGATCGAAAATGGAGTATCACCAGTTTTGCTCCAAAGCGATAGTTAAATATTTAATTAGATTTGAATGTGAAATGGTAATTAATTTTACTGATAACACCGTGGTGTTAGATATGGAGTATTACCAGTTTTTCTCCAGGGGATGAATAGGTTGGGATTGGGAAATAAAATAAATAATTATTTCGGTGTAGTTCGCTAATCCCGACTAGTTTGGAAAACCATAATACGGTTTGAAATGATATCCAAAGGAAGATTAAAGAATAAATTTAGAAGAATTTATCTTTGATAAAATTAATGGGAACCTATTCCCTAATGATGTGAAAATTTGAATAAAAGAATATTCTGAATTGGAATGAGGCGTATGTTGTGTTTGTGTAACACGTGTTTATTATATACGCAGGTTATTTGGAAAGGCCCGGTTTATACCCATTCTGAATAACCGATTCGACGGTATGTCGAAGATGAAGACGGTGGTTGAAGACCAGAAGTCTTCACATCGTTTGGGTGAGTACTGATGATCTTGATTGGGTTGTACACCCAAGATGAGTGAATCATTTGGTGATCGTCCAAACGTACTTGGAGATCGATGGATATGCGAGGAAAGTGCCTCCGGTTTCATTCAGACCCAGAACGAACTTGTAAATGGACTGTGTGTCTGACATTGGATTTTATTCTGTGTTGATTGATCTCTATTAAATATACATCTATTTGGCGGTGGAGAATTTATTCTCTTGCTTAACGCCCTTCTCTGAGACGTACGAGCTCAGAGGTTGTATATCGATGGACATCAGTCGCATGGCATGAATTGCCTGTGTGGCAAGCCTAAGTGGCAAATGATCAAGGCTTCTGTTGAAAAGCAAAGTCTTGTGGTTGATGATCAAAGCACGGCCTGTGTGGCGCAGTTTTGTATATAGTGTGAATTCGCGAGTCTCACACCTCGGTATGAGTCAGAAACGGGATAAGGACCCAAGGAGTGCACGACGTTTCTTTCTAGCTAGTGGTGGTGTCAGTTCTTAAACTGGCTGACATTTATATATACTTTTCACATGTGTGGTTGTTGGAATGCGAGGCGCCTCGGATATAGGTCTGTTAGGACCGGGAAACGTGTGTTTAGGAATAACTAATCCTCAAAAGTAAGAGAGGACCGGCCTTGGAGGTTCCAAAGGATCATAGTGGGGTCCTGAGACATTTGCTAGAGTGTCTCGGATCGGAGAGGACCTTGCCCCTTGCCTCGACTCATGAAGGAAATCCAATTTCCAATACGTGATATTTCGGTTTTATTTGTAGAACCTAGTATGGCGACATAGTGGTATGGGTCATTAATGCCGTCTATGATTGATATTTATGATTGAAATTGTTTTGACACTGTACACTTATAATAGTATCAAATAATGTGTTTTTAACATATCAAGCATGCTTTTGCTATTATAAGGTAAAAACCCTATCCTCCGTCTTGCGTTGCATTATGTGATGGGACCTGGGTCTTATAATAGCTTCATATTTCTTTATTTAGCATTGCGTTGTTTGTTTTATGCACTGGTATTCTTGGGAGGAAACCCGTTCCGTGTTATACGGCGTGGTCCCTTAATTTACCTAACCTTAAAAATAAATATTGATAACTGTTTTAGTTCTCACACCAGTCACATGACTAACCTGGAGTTTATTGTTAACCTAAACTCTGGGTGCCCTTATTTTCCGCATGGGCAGCTAGTAGTTTTGGTTTTGCAGATTTATTTTCACAGGATCCTGGTTTACAGCTGGAATGATATCTGGAAAGCTCTGTATCCGTGTATCACCTTCAGTTGTGTTTTGTATTATTTTCCGCTGCTTTGTAATTTATTGTAATCTCTGATGTATATCGATTGTGTAATATTTATTCATACTCTGTATATTCTTGTATCTGATGGAATTGTTGTAATAACAATGAAATGTTCTTCTGATTGCGTTCTATTTTGTCGTGTTCTCAAGATAATCCGGGCTTTCCTTACCGGGGAAGTTACGGGTCACTACATTTCCTCCCAACTTTCCTACTTATAAACCTTAGAATATAAGCACCTCAATCAAACTCTACCACAAGTGCAAAATTTTGGGAAAACCAATTATATGGTTGATCTATCTAGGCGCAGAACCATCCCATACCCGGGAATGCCCGAAGCATCTCCCACTACAACAAATTGACCATATTACAACGGTGGAAAAAAGTTGTAAAAGACTTTTTACAACAGTGAGCCACCATCGTCTATTAAGAAGTTGTAATAGACTAAAATCTTTTACAACTTTTTTGCACCGTTGCGACACCATTGTAAAATGTGTATTTTACAATTGTTTTCCACCGTTATAATAGAATTTATTACAACTGTTATACACCGTTGTTGTTATAATTTTTACAACTTTTTATAACAGTTGTGATATATTTTATTATAACTATTATTTTACAATTGTAATATATCCACAAATTATATACATATTACTGATAAAAGAATTCATTCCAGAATATATATCTACAAAACTTAAAATATCAAACAAACTTAAAACATGAACCAAAACAATTTATTAATATTTTCAAACTCTCATCTTTTTTTTTTACATAATACGCTTACAAAACTCAATACATACGGTCCAACACTTCAACGGGTACACAAGATCAATTGCATCAATTAAAGATGATTCTGAGCGAACTTGATTAGCAGCATATGAGAATTGCCCAGAGAGGTTACTCTCATCTGTAATAGCATTAACAAACGGCTGAGAAGCTTAGCTATATGTAGGCAAATTATCAAGGAACTTATCATAAAGCTCGCTCAAGGCCTAAAAAAGTAAAGCAAATCCAAACCAGTCAAAAAATAAACCGTTGATGAGCCATTAGCATGCTTCATTTGAGCATAAAAATAACAATAATGTGTGTTTAAGTCTGTGCAGACAAGAATTTATCTTATTTAATTAGCAACTATATATTTAATTTTGGGGACACTTACCTGTTTGTACGTAGTATACCCACTTTCGTCCTTCACCCTTTATTATATACAAGCTCCTATAGCAGATATATCCACCCTTTCTCTTCCCACTTGATAAAAATGACAAAGAAAAAGAGCGTGAAATGCAGGTGTGACTGTGAATTCGTTCATTAAGAACCTATGTGAAAACACAAGCACAAGGCACAAATCAGTCCAACCTGTATGCGGAAACCACAACATAAAATATTACCATTGTAAGTGAATCTGAACAAACATAATACTGCAATTAAAAATCATCATGGGTAATACGGAGTTTCTGTGGTTCAAGAATATAAAGGTGAGAAATTTCTAGCAGTTCCATCAAAATATTTCATCAGCACATATAGTGTTATAAATAGCGTACTTTACCTCATTAACAGTCATTTTAACTCATTTTTTAAAACTGTAATTCTCAAAGGACTTGAACTTAAGGATGAGGTAGGATACCCAGTCAAAAGCTTGAAATCCAAAAGTTAACAATCTTGTATTATTGGGCTGTTACTTGGAAAATGATGTTCTTGTTCGTTTATAATTGTTTTAGAAACCAACTTTGAATTTGTTTTCAGATGGAAGAAGTGTTAAGCGGAAATACAACATTCTTAGTACTCAAATTTAGGCCATTGAGTCGAAGTTGTAAGAAGCGGTAAGAGGAAATGGCACCAAATTGACTAATACTATAATACTTAGTACTTAAATTTAGGCCATTTAGTTGAAGTTATAAGAAGCAATAATACTATAGTACTTAGTTATAAATTCATGTGCAAATCTAAGAAAAATCATGTAGCAAGAATCTAAACTTACAGGAGATTATACAAAATGGAAACCTTTTCATTTTAAAGTTACCTATTTGTTTCCATGAAAACTTGAAAACTGAAACTGTGCCTCTCGTCATTATGCAAGCTGTGAAAAGAAAAATAGAGTTGGGCCTCTCTGTCATCTTCTCTGTCTCTTTTGCTCATGCTGAAACAGGTATAAAACCTTATGTAATGTCAGGTACTGCCCACTGTAAGCTACTTTCCGGTAAAACCAACCTTTGTTGTACCAAGTTATTATTAGCTTGTTTAAGCAAGTCTCATAGCATGAATGATCTATTACGTGCTAGCAGAATCTACAAAGTAATATGAGTTTACAACAAAGAAGTCCTGCTAATGACCATTTAAAAAATACTAAAGACTGTCTCTGATTTATATATCCCCATAATTTACCTTCTCAATCACAAATAATAAGTATCTAAATTTGCACATAACAATAATCTGTAGATGTAAGCTAATGCATAGTGAATTTATACCCAAAAAAACATATTTGAATCATGAAAAAAAACTACCAAATGCAGATTTTTCATATTGGATACGACAACATTTGAATAAAATATGTAAACTTGAATTTAGGATGGCATCGTTATGCATACTCATAGCAAATCCAAATTAAAAATAATATAAAACGAACTGTATTTGAATATCAGTTTCCAAACAATAAATATTCTTCCAATTAGCTTCATATAATAGTCATTCCATTCATTACTTCCATACTTAAGTCCAAGTCCTGCTCATATACTAAATGCGTATATTTCATCTCTACCACTGTCTCAGTTAGTGAGATTTATGGGGGAAAAAGGACATTAATTTTAATACAAAACATGCATTACAATCAACATAGAATCAGACCAACTTTTGGAGTAAAAAAACACATACAATGAAATTTGGAATCTTTAAAATACATTTTTTTATAGCTGTGTCATGAAAGAGTTCATAAAACATACTTTATATACTGTACGAACTTAAAAAGCTTATTTTAACTCTTACACAAACATAAAAAACCCCTTTGAAATTATACAATAGATCTATACATCCATCACAGGTATAACTTTGATGAAGGACATAAAATATTAAGAGGATCTATAGCCAGATAAGGGTAACCTTGATGAATTTTATCTACTGATGCGTATGAGGAAAAAATCATATCAAATTGATTTTACCTGCTGCTCTTAAATAAACTAATCAAAGGTAGGCAACTGGAGGAGGGAGGGACCAAATCAAATCGGGGATAAGCTCCATCGTCATCAATACGCCAAAATCAGTGGATCCATGTTCGGCAGCAGCAGTTCGAGTTAGTTGAGATGTAAATTTTTTCAAAGGAAGAAGGAAATTGGGGATGGATTTTGATTTAGGGAATAGTAAGGAAGGACCGGGCCATATACGGAGCATAAATACAACACGTGAGATAGGTTGGAGCCAAAATTTTAGGTCTCCCGCTAGAATTTCATACGTTACGTTAACACAGGCAACCGGTCGTTTCTTACATGGGAACACCAGATTTTTATTGGTTATAACGGAAATTTCATACAAATTTATAAAATCAAATAAAATGAGTCAGAATTGATAAGTAAAAATAATAATAAATATAGTATGAATTTCTTGATAATTATATATTATTTAAATATTAAATATAACTTATAATAATAGCTATTATTAGCTAGTACTTATTTCTTCTTAGTTATTATTGAATGTTAATTATTAAAAGCTAATTACTATGCATACGTTACTAGTTAATAACTATTTATTAGTTATTTCATATTTAAAATTATTAATAATACTTATTAGTTATTACTATTATATCCGCTATTAATTATTTAATGTTAATTGTCAATATTGGTTATTTCATATCAAATTGATTATTCATGATTAGCATTAATTATTATATTTTAATTATTAACTATTTAATAGTAATTATGTAATGCTGACTATATTTTTAATTATTCTTCTTAATTGCTAAGTATTAAATATTACGGATTGATTATTAATTATTACTTTCCAATTGATTATTAATAGTAATTATTAGTTATTAATTATAAATAATCAATATAAATGTATTAAATATTAGTTATTAGTTGTTAATTATATTAAAATATAGTCATATATTACAACAGTCAAAAAATAAAAGTTGTGATAGGCTTTTATTACAACTGTCAAAATAACACAGTTGTTAAAAATAAGTTTATTCCAACTTTTCTGGGAAAAAGTTGTAAAAAATCATTTATTACAACGGTGCTTTTACCACTGTAACGAACTGGGATTTTCGACTCTGAAAATCAACACACAACTGCCATGTTGACTATTCGAACATCGGAAATACCGGATCATTAATAGAAAGAAGTTAGAGGGTGAGAATAGATAAGATAGAAAATTAGAATAGAAGAAGAATAAGATCACCATAGAACAGAATCAGAGTAATACGAATCTCACAGCGAAACGAATAAAATATAATATATAACATAACTTTGCAAATAAACAGTATATATATATAATAACATTATCAGAGTACAACACTTACACACGGCGGAAATAACAATAGTTATATAATCCTAAAGCCTCCTGCTTCAAGCTCCTCCAAGTATATCTGTAAAGACCTGAACTACTTGACTGCCCATACAAATTTAGGCACCCAAGAGTTTAGGGAAAACAAAACAAAATAAACTTTGGGTCTGTCATGGGACTGGTGTGAGTAAACTCAAATCATTTGGTTTAACTTTTCAAAATCCTTTTCAAAAGAAAAGGTAATCGTAAGACCGATCCACACATGAATATGGATGGTTTTTACCTTACGATAACCCAAACAGTTTTGGAAATCAATAGTTTTCTGATATTATAATAGCGTCTGATCACAAGTTAATAACAATCTAGTGGAACGCTTGCATCTCTCGATCCACATATATAGTATACAAACAAAACCGCGGGCGCTTATTGGAGATTGGATTTTGACTATGACAAGGTATGGGACCACCTGCCGATAGTGTATCTCTAGAGGCGAATACACTGGGTTCAATAAGAACGTCTTGCAACCCGGCCCACACATGACTGACCACTCATTTCGCTTGAGCGTATCGAATGTATACCACCAACGGTTGGGAGCTACCCACCGTTTCCCGAAAGGGACAGCATCGAATATTAAAAAAAGGATGAAATGGGTTTTCTCTAGATAGGTGATATATACCCTAATGGGAGCGACCCACATAGCCATGTTGCCTTCCCAATTTCTGTCATTTCCCGGTTGATGAGGCTTGAGGTCATTACGTATCTTTTGGAACACCTGATCACCATTCACCTTGAATGCCACATCGTCATACCCGCCAAATCACAAATTGATTTCCCCAAAAATATCATAGTTATAAAGCTAAGAGAAACGAATTCCTTCGGCACCAAACATAAGTACGTTTGAAGAGATCAACTTACGCGATCCGTTAGATATATTCTGTTAGACATTCATCCATTCACGTTGTCCTGGGACTGGACAAACCGAAGGCACTATTCTGTAAACAGGATAGCCCTTGCATAACTCCGTCTTCAATTATTTTCATCATATTTTATCGCAACGATAACATCCATACATAGTGGTTTTCAGATAATGAATCTGATCCCGGTCTCTCCATAATGATGACGGAAAAATGGTCAAAAAAAACTTTGATAGTCGGTGAGTTAACTATCAAAAAAATTAGGTGTACTGTGACGACCCCAAACCCCGGGTGGCATGGGTAATCTTTGGAATATAACACATAAACAGATAACAGCAGAACAGAAATAATTAAATACACCAGATAATGTACAATAGAATACACTGGATAAACATAATCATCAGAGTTACACAGTATACAGGATCATACTTAGTACAAAATTCAGTTCAGCTATACATAAATGTCTGCAGCGGAAACAAAACATAATATGCACAATAGGAGCTGAACAACATAAAAAGAAATAGATGATAGAATCCATCTTCAGCTCCAGCTATCCAGAAAGAGCTTGCTAAAACCTGAATACAAAGCTGCCCGTGTAGAAATAGGGGAACCCGAGTTTGCAAGTAAAACAAACTACGAGTCAGTCTTGGAACTGGTATCAGAAGTCTACTTAAATTACTTTATTATATGCCCAATCACAGGACCACGCCACTTTCGCGGAACGGGTTTACTCCATTGGATTGCCAGTGCTTTAAAACAAGTAAATATTTTAAACTTCGCAGTGCTTTTTATAAAAAATGAAGCCATTATACAACTCAGTTCCCATCACACAATGCAACACAAACCAGAGGATAGAGCTTTACCTTCTAATGGCCAAAATATGCTTGATACGAATAAAACAAAAGCATTTGATATTATTACTAGTGTTTATATGTTTCAAAAACAATTTCAATCATAAGTATCAATCATAGACGGCATTAATGCCCCATACCACAATGTCGCCATATATAGGTACACAATCAAAACCGCAGGATGTCATATTGGGAAATTGGATTTCCGTCATGAACCAAGGCTAAAGATAGTCCTTACCGAATTCGAGACAATCTAGCCTACCATGTCTTAGGATCAGAGCTCGAGTGACCCTTGGATCGTTAGGGCCGGTCCACCGATGCCTGAACACTGTGTTTCCCCACCCAATGGGGCGTAAACCGGTCATCCACTGACCAAACCATCGGCTCTGAAGAAACCGAACTAATCGAGGCGCCTCGCTATCCATCATCCACATAAGTAAAATGCCTGGGCGTGTCAAACTCAAAACACCACTCCTAGCTAGAAAGAAACGCAGGTCCTCCCTGAGGTCCTCTCCCGTTTTTGGTACATACAGGGGTGTGAGGCTCATGAATCAATGTTATACACAAAGCTATGCCACACAGGCCGCACTTTGATCATCAACCACAAGACTTTGCTTTTCAACAGAAGCCTTGATCATCTGCCACTTAGGCATGCCACACAGGCAGTTCACTCCATGCGACTGATTTCTATCGATATATAACCTCTGAGCTCATACGTCTCAGAGAAGGGTGTTAAGCAAGAGAATAAATTCTCCGCCGCCAAATAGATATATATTTAATAGAGATCAATCAGCACAGAACAAAATCCAATGTCAGACACATAGTCCATTTACAAGTTCGTTCTGGGTCTGAACGAAACCGGAGGCACTTAATACCTCGCATAACCGTACAATCAACAAGTACGTCCGGACGGCTACTACTTCAACCCCTTCAAGGTAGCCACTCCTATCATGAGCATCAGTAGCACCCCTCCATTCGACGTGAAGATCATCGGTCTTGCACCGTCTTCATATCTTCGACTTCTAACCGTCGATCAATTATTTGAAATGAGAATTAACTCGGCCTTTTCAAATAATTCACGTATATTTAGAATTTCAAATCAATTCATTTCAATAGTTAAATTATTCAACATCAATAATTCTGTTCTTTAATGTAATTTTCACGCCAAACACATTTAACCATCAAACATCAAATAAACCTAGCAAATTCAGTTTATTTCCATTCCATGTCGTTTATAATATTTTATCGCGATTTATCGCTATTTTCATTTATTTAAAAATAGCCAATTCACTCAAACGACGCTTCAGGCCATAACGCGGCCGTGGCGCTGTTTTTCTTCAGATTTTATTTACACATATCTAAAAAATCTAACCGTTGGATCTTCACCAATTTTATATCATTAGAAAGATCTTTTCAAAACGAATCCAACGGTTTCAGTTTTGGAAAATCCGACGGTCGGATCTCCCGGTACAATCGTTTGAAGTTACGATTTCAAAATATGAAATGTAGCATCGTTATTCGATTTAATTTAATTATATTTATATATATATAATTGATTCTAGCACTGTTTTTCTTCAGTTTTGAATTAAACATTCCAGACAATCCAACCGTTTGATCTTTACAAAGTGGGTGTCGTTGGAAAGATATTTCCAAAGCGAACCCAACGATTTCGGTTTCGAGAAAATCCGATGGCCGGATCTCTCGCACTATTCATTTGAAATCATGGTTTCAAAACACGAACTGCAGCTTCTTTATTCGATTTATTTTAATTATATTTATATATGTATATATAAATATAATCCATTCTTCGATTTCAAAACCATATTCACTTCCTATATTTGATAAAAACGATATTTTTATCCAGCATTCAACACATCACTATTTTTTACAATTCATATATTTAACAAAAATGTGATTTTTATTGTAAAACAATTTATTTCAAAACATGATTATTTTATTTAGTCTATACTTAAGGGTAAAAATGTAGTCTTTGGTGTTAAAACAATTTATTTAAAATACTAATATTTTATATAGTATAAATATATGATAAAAATGTTATTTTTATCTTTCAAAGAATTTATTCAACACACGAATTTCTATTCAACACATGAATTTCTATTCAACACATGAATATCTATTCAACACATGAATATAGTTTATATATAATTAAAATGTGATTTTTATCTTTTAAAGAATTTATTCAACACATGAATTTCTATTCAACACATGAATATGGTTTCAACACATGAAAATAATTCTAACACATAAATATTATTCAAAATTTCGGCAGCATAATGGCAGGGTAGTTAAAACCGGCACTATCCCGAGTACGGCTCCTCGCTCTACCTTAAAACCTCGTGGTTTTTGACAAGGGGGATTTCAATATCTAGTTCGTACGCAGACAAATTTTCCCATATACTAATCCTATTGGGATTTCAACCACAATCAATCATTTCCAATCAACCATTGATGATATTCACCAAACTTCACATCAATCAATAATCCAAACAATATCACAACCAATATATATCGTCCATGATCTGTGGACGAGGGGGGTATATATATAGATATACTTTAATATAACTATATTTCGATTTCATTTCAATATCATTTCAATTCATTTCAACTCATATATCATTTTTACAATGCATATATAACTTATACATCAAACATACAACTTATACAATGCTTATACATGAGGTGTACAACGCTTATATAACTCATACATCGACTGTATAATTTATACATCATTGTTTCCATATCGTTTATAATTCAGAAATCTCACATTGGGTTCCACTCCTCCAAAAAATTTAGAAGGCTCAGAAAAATATCCGGTCTCTTCTAGATGTAGAAGACGTCCGTACGAGTCCACTGTCTCTTGTTTCACTGGATTTTGACCACGTAGCAAAAAGATATGATTTTTAGAAGTAAATCATATTTCATAGCGCTTGGAAGTGTTATAAAACAGTTAATTATATTCAAACCCAACGATTGTCATCCCTAGCTAAATACCCTCATTCCGAACACAATGGGATATGTTTTGTAGGCCCATTCGACTGTCTCAGTCAGTTTTTCTTCAAATTAAAATATAAAACATTCAATATTTGATTTGAACGTACATTTCAATTTGCCGGGGCCACATACTAATCCCAAAAATTCTTGAAAAATAAATCTAGCTATGTTTTGACGATACGGTCCCAACAAAACTAGTTTCGTCGAATTCTGAGACCATTTGAAAAATGGCCCTTTTCTGGTCTATCCGATTTAACTGAAATCGACCAAACACATTTTCCTTCGCCACGCTCACATATTAACTTAAAAAATTATAGAATTTGAAACCTAGCAATAATTTGACATCCTGGATCCAACAAAAGTGGTTTCGTCGAATTCTGAGGTCGTTTGCAAAATGGCTATTTTCACGAGCTGTATAAATTCTATAGCGACCATTCTGAAAATTCATTTGTCCATAACTTTTGACTCCCGCTACGAAACTTCGATTTTTCAGATTTGTTAGAAAGATATTAATAAACAGATTTAAATATTTTTGGTTTCACTGAAATCTGTTTTATTTTGCACTCGTTACAGTTAGTCAAAGTTCGAATTCAAATTTTGAAACTACCGCGCCATTTCAGGCCTTGTTTATAATTAAAAATAATTATATTTATTTTCAAACATCGATTCAAACATACTTTTCATTGTTATTATTTAAAATAATCTATTTTAATATTTAAAATCCACTAAAATAGCCAAATTAAAATTTTTAAACTAGTTTAGATGTTCCGGGTTGTTACTATCTCCCCCACTTAAAACTTTTCGTCCCCGAAAAGGAACGAAGTCGAAAGTTGTTTAACTAACCAATTCAACTTTCCTTCTGGCTTTCATTCTCCAACTTTTCAGTTTTTTAAGAATTTTCAAATTCTTCAAAAATTTGGCTAACAACCTAAATTTTCGAAAAATTTCGCCATAACCTCCTTTGTACGGGGAGGGGTTTGGAAATTTATTGGGTCGTATTAGGTACCCAATAAATCCTAATAAGCATGCACATATTTATAGTGATATATTCCGGTGTCCACAGGGGAGTGTGTATAGATCATAACTCCAGAGAATAAATTCTCATCACCCTATAAATGGTTTTTTTGTCTTAATGACCAAAGAGACATGTTTATTGTCATCTCCAGACCCGTGTGGGTTTTTTTTATTAATCTTGCAATTTACCGTTACATTTTATATGGTTCATATCAGTCATCAGTTCAACTTGTAAAATATAGTCATCGCCATACAAGCCTCCCGCTCGTATGGTAAATCTTTAACCTCGTCACACAAGCCCCAATGTTTATGTGGTATATGATGAAGTATGCCTATCTTCAAGAAGTATGCCATGTAGTGTAGTTCAAAATTAATTGTTACTATCCTCTGGTGACATTTATTATTACACACAGAACAACCAGCACTCCACATCCAATGGCATTCACAGGAGTTGATATAATAATAAAATTGTGCAACCAACTCATTAAGGTTTACCTATTTGTCGGGCACGCAAATAAATTCTTTACTCAACAGCTAATCCATTTACCTATTCAAATATATATAATGCACATGTATATATTTCCATCTATTTTTAAATCAGTTCAATACTTGATTTAATCGAATAAATTTACCATCATTCTCTTATTGATTAAATTAACTATCATTCTAATAATTTAATTAATCAAATCCACAATCACACAACACAAACAACAATCAATTTTTTTTTAACTTTTCAAAAATATACCAATTAATTCATATACTCTTTTAAAATCATCAGACCATATAATTAAAAGTTTACATTTATGAAAAGAAAACAACAACAAAGTAGAGAACAAAATGGTAATGCAAAGTATGGTAAATGTACCTTGCACCAGAGTCACTCAGAGATATCCACCCTGCACTTAGGATAGGCTTTCTTAATACTCTCCTCAGTTTCCCAAGTACAATCTCGCGGACCTCCACTCCATTGCACTTTGACTAAGTGAACCTTCTTGTTCCTCAATTCTTTGGTTTCTTTGCCAATAATCTTAATCGGCTCTCTTCTCACAGCCAATTCTGGAGTAATTCCTATATCCCATTGCGCTGATTCTTCCACGATCAAGTCTGGATCATGAACATGCTTTCGAAGTTGAGATACATGAAACACATTATGTACTCCAGGCAACCAATCAGGCAATTGAACCCTATAAGCGAGAGTTCCAATCTGTTCTAGAATAGGAAACGGACCAATAAATTTGGGCGCCAATTTCCCTGTTTTACCGAACCGTATTACTCCTCTCATCGAAGATACCTTCAAATACACGTGGTCACCAACAGCAAATGATATATATTTCCTTCTCTTATCTGCATAGCTTTTCTGTCGGCTTTGGGCGGCTAGTAATCGTTTCTTAACGAAATCGACTTTGTCCGCAGCTTCGCGAATCATATCTGCCCATCAACACAAGCCTATTTCCAGGTTCTACCCAACAAGCAGGAGATCGGCATGGTCTACCATACAGTGCTTCGAATGGTGACATTGCCAGGCTCGCTTGGTAGTTGTTGTTGTATGAGAACTCGGCCAAATGCAAATGGTCTTCCCATGACCCGCCAAAATCAATAACACAAGCCTGCAATAAATCTTCAAGAATATGGTTCACCCTCTCAGTTTGACCATCTGTTTGAGGATGATATGCGGTGCTCAAGTTCAGTTTCGTTCCCAATTCTGCTTGGAATGCTTCCTAGAATTTACTAGCAAAAATCGGGTCATGATCACTAACGATACTGTTGGGAACTCCATGAAGTTTAACAATTTCCTTGAAATATATCTGCGCCAGACTTTGAGCAGTTCTATTCGATTTGACAGGTACGAAATGAGCGGTCTTTGTGAAACGGTCTACGATCACCCAAATACTGTCATTTCCCTTCCTGGTTCTGGGCAAATCGTCTATGAAATCCATAGAAATCTGCTCCCACTTTCCAACTGGAACTGCCAACGGTTGCAACAACCCAGCGAGCTTCTGCTGACCGCTTTTGACTTGTTGACAAGTAGGACACCGGCTAACATCCCTTTTCATAGATTTCCACCAGAAAGTGTGTTTGATATCGTTATACAAATTGCTCGCTCCTGGATGGATACTAAGCTTGGATTTGTGACATTCATCGAATACTTCTCTCCGGAGTTCAGAAACGTTCGGAACACAAATTCGACCCTTTAACCTCAGAATACCATCGTTATCGATCTGAAAACTTGAGGGCTTGCCTTTCTGAATGTAGAACATACAACTTATACAACGCTTATACATGAGGTGTACAATGCTTATATAACTCATACATCGAACATACAACTTATACAACGCTTATACATGAGGTGTACAATGCTTATATAACTCATACATCGACTATATAATTTATACATCATTGTTTCCATATCGTTTATAATTCAGAAATCTCACATTGGGTTCCACTCCTCCAAAAATTGTAGATGGCTCAGAAAAATATTCGGTCTCTTCTAGAATGTAGAAGGCGTCCGTACGAGTCCACTGTCTCTTGTTTCACTGGATTTCGACCATATAGCAAAAAATATGATTTTTAGAAGTAAATCATATTTCATAGTGCTTGGAAGTGTTATAAAACAGTTAATTATATTCAAACCCAACGACTGTCACCCCTGACTAAATACACCCATTCCGAACACAATGGGATATGTTTTGTAGGCCCACTCGATTGTCTCATTCATTTTTTCTTCAGATTAAAATATAAAACATTCAATATTTGATTTGAACATACATTTCAATTTGTCGGGGCCACATACTGAGCCCAAAAATTCCATAAAAATAAATCTAGCTATGTTTTGCTGATACGGTCCCAACAAAACTAGTTTCGTTGAATTCTGAGACCGTTTGAAAAATGGCTCTTTTCTGGTCGATCATATTTAACTGAAATCGACCAAACACATTTTCCTTCGCCATGCTCACATATTTACTTCAAAAGTTATGGAATTTGAAACCTAGCAATGATTTGACATCCTGGATCCAACAAAAGTGGTTTCGTCGAATTCTGAGGTCGTTTGCAAAATGGCTATTTTCACGGGCTATATAAATTCTATAGGGACCTTTCTGAAAATTCATTTGGCCATAACTTTTGACTCCCGCTACGAAACTTCGATTTTTCAGATTCGTTAGAAAGATATTCATAAATAGATTTAAATAATTTTGGTTTCACTAAAATCCGTTTTATTTTTCTCCCGGTACAGTCAGTCAAAGTTCGAATTCAAATTTTGAAACTGTTATGCCATTTCAAGCCTTGTTTATAATTAAAAATAATTATATTTATTTTCAAACATCGATTCAAACATACTTTTCATCGTTATTATTTAAAATAATTTATTTTAAATATTTAAAATCTTCTAAAATAGCCGAATTAAAATTTTTAAACTGGTTCAGATTTTTCGGGTTGTTACATGTACAACCAACGATCTTATTTCTAGATAGAAATTCGATCAATCAATCATCAATCAATAGTGATCTCCTTTAATTTAATTTATCATTTATTTTATTCATTTTCCATTTCTATATATTTGTGAATTCCTATTTTCTAAATTTAGAAAATGTACTTTATTAATCATTTGAGAACATCTCCATATTTACTCCCATTTCTTGTTTTCTATATTAGAAAACATTTCTGATTTCTTTTATTTGGAAAACATTTCCAAAACTCCTTTATTGGATTTAACAGATGTTTAAATATAACATCACTAAGCGAATTCAAACCATTACACTCATTAACTAAATTTACTTAACCAACCCTCACTATCGAACCTTAACCATTTCTTAGTTAAAACTGAAGCCAATCAAGTTGGGGTATAATTACCTCTCAGACCTTAACTAAACAACATTTCTAACCTCGAAATAGACAAAGTCCACCTTTCAAATCTTTAACAAACTTCCTTCCGCAACTTTCAGATTCTATTTATGGATCCACTTCTTTATTTTAAAACATTGATTATAACTATAGCAATATAATCCCTTCTTCTTAAATATCTACCTTCAAAATATAACTTTTATTCCTTAATTTTACTAAATAACTAAATAGACAATTTATGAAGAAATCATTAAATCTTGATTAAAAACGGAAAGTGTACTTTCCCGAATTCGATATAATCAAATTCCAACGTATAACTCTCTTTCGAAAAATCTCTATTCGATAACTCCTTTTCGAATAAACTATATTCGAAAACTCTTTCTTCGAATAACTATATTCGATAATCTCTCTTCGAATGATTTACATTCGATTAACTATCTTCGAATGATTTACATTCGATTAATCTCCTTTCGAATAAACTATATTTGATTAACTCCCTTAATTTTATTCAAAATAACTATTTTGAATAACTCCTTTAATTATATTCGAATAAACTATTTCGAATACCTCCTTTGGATTAACTCATTTGGATTAACTCGGTTTGATTAACTCATCTTGACTAACTCAATTTGATTAACTTACTTGATTAACTCGACTTATTTAACTCAACTTATTAAACTCCTATCGAATAACTAATATTCGATTAACTTATATTCGAATAACTATGTCTGTTTTAACTTTATTTCGAATGGCTAATATTCGATTTAACTCCATTCGCATGTCTCTAGATCGCAGCGATCACAGTGGTTACGCCTGATTCCCTCAGGAAACATCCGACCGCCGTAGCCTATCTGCAGCCCTGCGAATTACGCTAGCAGTCGTACGAAATGGCAACTCATCCTGAATAACTATGTTTGACTAACTCTATCTCAAATAACTATATTCGATTAACTCCAATTGGATAACTAATATTCAATTAATCTTAATTCGATTAACTATGTTCAATTTACTCTATCTGGTTAACTCTTACTGGTTAACTCTATCTAATTAACTCTAACTGGTTAACTCTAACTAATTAACTCTAATATATTACTCTAATTCGATTAACTCTAATCGATTACTCTAATTTGATTAACTCTTAATCGACTAACTCTTCGTCCATATTCAGTTTCAAATATCGATGTTGAAATTGATTCTTACTTCTCTATATATGTCCTGACTTATATATTCTATTTATCCAATGATAAACATTTTATTTAATTTATAAAACCTTATTTATAAACTTGTCTTCTTACTTTATCTGTTAAAACATATTTCTCTTAAATGTTCACTTTGAATTCATATTCTGTTATACCCGTGTTCGAAGCACGGTTCTAAACCTTCCTAGTGTAAAATTCTCTTTTTATACAATCTATTCATTTTTCAAGTATTTCCTTTTTATAGTCTATTTATTTTCGAAATAAGAATTTTCTTTATAATTCTATTTATTTTCCTGAATAAATATTTCTTTATGATTCTATTTATTTTCTAAATAAATATTTCTATTCATAATCTATTTGTAAATGATTTACAAATATTCCCTTTTTAATTCTATCTGTAAATGTTTTACAAATACTTCCTTTTTTATTTGTTTTCACAAATATTTCCTCTTTGTATTTTATCATATTTATTTCCCTAAGTAAATATTTCTTTTTATGATATCATATTTAACAATGTTTCTTTTTATAACATCTTTGATTTTATAAATATTTCTTTTTCAATAAAACATTGAAATTTTCCTTTTTAACATTCCAGTATTCCTTGTGTTATTTAACGTACCATATAACAATGATCGGTATCATTCAAACATACAAAATCAACAACGGATATCATATCACATCATATAACACAATATATGAAAAAACAGTAAAATAAATGTTGAGGAACCCAGTTGGGTCCGTCCGACCTATTTCCCTGCATCACAGATGTTAAACAATATAATTAACATCGATTTCATTTCAATATGAAATATTCTGCTAAACAGAATCAATATAAAATAAACGATTTATATATATATATATATATATATATCGATATTTTCAACCAAATCAATTAGCAGTTCAACCAGACATTCAACTCAAAGAAGTCAATCATCATTTATCAGTTCTAAAAATACGTTATAAAAATATGAACTGGTAGAGTTGGTGAGTTTTGCTCACATTGGTCAGTTTATCGTTAAAAAACGATAACTGTCAATTGATTCGAATCAGACGTTTAATTCCGCATAAAATTGTCATGTTCTCTAAACGGTTGCAAACCAGTTTCATAACGTTGAGGTTATCGATACGATTCCAACATGTCTAATAGCATTCAATTCTATTCAAGTATGAGTGAAATATAAAGTTATAAAGTTTGTGTATATTATAAACTAAAACTAAACGTAATATAAATACTTTGGGCCTCACCTATGTAACCCAGCCCATATATGTCGTACTCCATCTTCTTAAAAACAGGTTGCGACATCTCCTGTTGTTTCTGTTGTCCCAAATATGAATAGTGCACCATCATACTGTCTCCACACACACACAGAAAACAACACCACCCAGCACCGTACCATCCTTTCTTTCCTTCAGATCAGTTTCACGCCCCTGGATTAACCCCTTCACTCATGTCACTCCCCCTTTACTTCATGAACTAACAAGCTAAACCACCCCTTCTCTTCGTTAAGCCTCCTTTCCAGACATCAAGCTTCCAGTCACCAAACCCTTTTCTTCCCATGATGCATGCGCAAGTACCCAGAAAGTGCCAAACCTTGTCTATAAATGTCGAGCTTCTATAACACGTGATCGAACCCAAAACAGTAGTACATCTGATCCAACCTCAAATCGAACAACCCATGCTTCATACCAAGAGATACCGCCTTTTGAACTTCATTTCATCATTTTGTCCATGGCGCCAGTACATGTATCATACATTGGATTGAAGCTCGCTCACACTCCACTTCCGTGAATCCAAAAATACAAGCGCGGTGTTTTGAAACTTTTTATATGGTTTGTTTGGTAATTTTTTTGTATTTGGGAATTTTGTCTTCATGGAGTATGGTTTTAATTTTGTGTAGTCGTTAAAGGTCATCACAAAAGTCAAAACAAAAGGAAGATCAATGTGTACTTATAGGATTTGAATCCTTTGTCGCTAAGGAATAGATGCTAGGACATCTATAATCCTAGGTTTGCAGACTTTAATTAATTTTGATTAGCCGAGACATGTCAGTTTGTGATTGACAGATAGGACTTTGTGAGCTACAATTAGCTAGGATCTGTCTTTGGTTACTTTGCTATTAAGCATTTAAAAAGTATGTCCGCATGTGTACACGAGTAGGTAGGTCGATTTTCTTTTTACTTTGTTGCTAAGAAATGAAAGCAGTACAGAAATTTAGTAATATGTGCTCACCGATAGACAGCTGATGTGATTCTTGAAATGTAAAAGAAAATATGTTGAACATGTAAATCTTAACTTATTGATTCAGTGGAACCAAAAGTTGCAAGACATTACCATTAAAGTTTGATTTTCCTGATCTATTTTTCACAAAAGGGTTCTTACTGCTACATCGTATTTTCTTGGTAGCTACAAAATGTCGGTATCCAAAGAGACCAATATTGTTTGTATTTAAATCAAAAGAGGTATGTTTTGTTTAGACTATAAAGTTCAGCGTACCTGGTGCATAAATTCCATTCACTTATGGACCACCATTGACAGAAATACAAATACTATTGTGATGAGCAATGCGCCATGACTCCAAAAATATAATAATATAGGTCCGTTAACTTATTTTGTGAAACCCTGAAATGTTGATATAGGGTGTAAAATACTCCAAAATAAAAAGTGCTTATTTTCCAAAATAAAATTTTCATAAAAATTCTAAAAATTAAATTATAACTACGTCTTAAAGGATTTGTCCAATTTCTAAGCCAATATTTAATTATAATTAAATATATTGTTATGGCTTATAAACGTTCCATAGGGACTATTCTAAAATTTGATTTGGACATAACTCTCAATCTACACGACGAAATCTCGATTTTTCTCTTCCACTAGAAAAATATACTTCACCAGCTCCGAACGTTTCTTGTTTCACAGAAATCCGATTAAAAACGGATTCTGTATATTCAACTGAAGTTCAAATCACCAAATAGCGAACTGTCACGCCATTTCGAGCTCGATTTTAATTATAATATAATTATACGTTCAAACTTCATTTAATAATATATTCGTTATTCTAATTCAATTCCAAACTGGGTTATAGCTTATATATGATCCAATTCACATCGTACTGTGAATTCTACTATTTCTGACTATTCTGGAATTTAAATATATTATTTAATTATTATATTAATTAAATATTCCTTATTATTTAATTTTGGTCATTTTAAATTACCAAACCTTTATTTAAATAATTAAATAAATTATTTATTATCCATAAAAGTACGGGTCGTTACATTCTTTCCCCCTTAAAATAAATTCGTCCTCGAAATTGCTAAGGTAGAAAACAAATCCTATTGACTGGGTTACAATTTATTTGTTTACTTTTTTTTTAGTTTCTGCTGAACAAATTAATTTTTATTTAAAATGTTAATTTATTTCTATTAACGAAAATTTTCAAAAACTCTGAAAATTTTCTAACACTCTAAATTTCCGAAAATTTTTGCCAGCACCTCCTTGTACCGGTCAATAGTTTAAACCCCAGCTCGCCTCTCTAGGTCTTCTCCAATCAAAAAGAAAATCAAACCATCAAGCAACTTGCCAAATCGGCCCATAAATCACCAAATCCACAAAAATAAACGTGTACCTTTTTTTCGGGCATATCATTAAATCCTTTCATTCAGCTATCCTACCAGCATATACAAATGTATTCCTAAACAAAATTCCAATTTTATCCTCAAAACCAAATCATTCACGTATCCAAGCCAAATTCCATTTCAAATCAAAGTTCCATTCTTGATTCCAACTCCTAACTCATCAATCCAATACCATTCCAGATTCCTATCTCACAAATTCAAAATCTGATTCTACTTATTATTCCAATTCAATTTCCAGTTAATTGGTTTCAATTCAATTCCAGCTTGCTTTCACAAATTTCTGTTTAAATTTGTTTTTGTTCAAACAATCCTTCCTGGGAATTTTTAAACAGTTTAACTCTTTCAAAAATCAAATATTCCTTTTCAGGATTCAAAACAACTTGTTTTCTCAAAACAATTTATCACAAAATCTTTGGTAGTAATCCGTCACTTACAACTCGAAAATGAACACTAATGATGTGGCCAACATCATCAGAGTTATTTCGCAGCTATCGAAGTGAGTTCGATACTATATCACTTTTCAAAACCATTTCTTAATCATTACCATTTTGAAAAAAAATCAAAATATCATTCACGATGCTTGTAAAATAATTTTAAAATCTCCCAGGATCTTAAATTTCTCATTTCTTTAATCCAGATCCATTTATAAATACTTTTCCAACTATTTTAGGGGTTTTAATTCCAATTCTGATTTAATTCATTTCATAACACTTATATGAATTTGAATTGGTTATTTGCATAACCCTTTTAATTTTTAATCTTACTCGATTATAATAACAACCAATATATCCAATATATTATAATTCCAATATATATATATATATATATATATATTTCCTCTATATCAAAATATACTTTGGGTAAAATTATTTTCATTTACCCTCTTTTCAAAACATACTGTGTCGGTTCATCGTATTCAAGTGTTTACAAACCCCTATCGATACAGTGGATCAAACTGATCGACTGGAACCCATAAACAACTCAACCAATAAATCTCCACAATGTAAAACAATTTTTTTTATAAAATCTACAAATACGTTCACTCGTATATATATTCTAAACTCAATCTAGGGCATTATTAACCCCATCTCTACTGAGTCATGCCACAAAGCCAAGGTAATCACTTAACCTTCAGCTCTGACAACACTATAATGAACTGGGATTTTCGACTTCGAAAATCAACACACAACTGCCATGTTGACTATTCGAACATTGGAAATACCTGATCATTAATAGAAAGAAGTTAGAGGGTGAGAATAGATAAGATAGAAAATTAGAATAGAAGAAGAAGATCACCATAGAACAGAATCAGAGTAACACGAATCTCACAGCGGAACGAATAAAATATAATATTTAACATAACTTTGCAAATAAACAGTATATATATAATAACATTATCAGAGTACAACACTTACACACAGCGGAAATAACAATAGCTATATAATCTTGAAGCCTCCTGCTTCTAGCTGCTCCAAGTATTTCTGTAAAGACCTGAACTACTTGACTGCGCGTACAAATTTGGGCACCCAAGAGTTTAGGGAAAACAAAACAAAATAAACTATGGGTCAGTCATGGGACTGGTGTGAGTAAACTCAAATCATTTGGTTTAACTTTTCAAAATCCTTTTCAAAAGAAAAGGTAATCATAAGACTGATCCACACATAAACATAGATAGTTTTCACCTTACGATAACCCAAACAAATTTGAAATCAATACTTTTTTGATATTATAATAGTGTCTAATCACAAGTAAATAACGATCTAGCAGAACGCTTGCATCTCACGTTCCACATATATAGTATACAAACAAAACCGCGGGCGCTTATTGGAGATTGGATTCTGACTATGACAAGGTATGGGACCACCTGCCGATTGTGTATCTCTAGAGGCGAATACACTGGGTTGAACAAGAACGTCTTGCAACCCGGCCCATACATGAACGACCACTCATTTCGCTTGAGTATATCGAATGTATACCACCAACGGTTGGGAGCTACCCACCGTTTCCCGAAAGGGACAGCATCGAATATAGATAAAAGGATGAAATGGGTTTTCTCTAGATAGGTGATATACACCCTGATGGGAGCGACCCACATAGCCATGCTGCCTGTCTGATTTCTGTCATTTTCCCGGTTGATGAGGCTTGAGGTCATCGCGTATCTTTTGGAACACCTAACCACCATTCACTTTGAATGCCACATCATCATACCCGCCAAATCACAAATTGATTTCCCTAAAAATACCACGGGTATAAAGCTAAGAGAAACGAATTCCTCTGCCACCAAACATAAGTATGTTTGAAGAGATCAACTTACGCGATCCGTTAGATATATTCTGTCAGACATTCGTCCATTCACGTTGTCCTGGGACTGGACAAACCGAAGGCACTATTCTGTAAACAGGATAGCCCTTGCATAACTCCGTCTTCAATTATTTTCATCATGTTTGATCGCAACGATAACGTCCATACTGAGTGGTTTTAAGATAATGAATCAAATCCTGGTCTCTCCGTAATGACGATGGAAAAATGGTCAGAAAAAACTTCGATAGTTGGTGAGTTAACTATCAAAGAAAAATAGGTGTACAACCAACGATCTTATTTCCAGATAGAAATTTGATCAATCAATCATCAATCGACACTGATCTCCTGTAATTTAATTTATCATTTATTTTATTCATTTTCCATTTCTATATATTTGTAAATTCATATTTTCTAAATTTAGAAAATGTACTTTATTAATCATTTGAAAACATCTCCATATTTACTCCTATTTCTTGTTTTCTACATTAGAAAACATTTCTGATTTCTTATTTGGAAAACATTTCCAAAACTCCTTTATTGGATTTAACATATGTTTAAATAAAACATCACAAAGCCAATTCAAACCATTACACTCATTAACTAAATTTGCTTAACCAACCCTCACCATCGAACCTTAACCATTTCTTAGTTAAAACTGAAGCCAATCAAGTTGGGGTATAATTACCTCTAAGACCTTAACTGAACAACATTTCTAACCTCGAAATAGACAAAGTCCACCTTTCAAATCTTTAACAAACTTCCTTCCGTAACTTTCGGATTCTATTTAGGGATCCACTTCTTTATTTTAAAACATTGATTATAACTATAGCATTATAATCCCTTCTTCTTAAATATCTGACATCAAAATATAACTTTTATTCCTTAATTTAACTAAATAACTAAATAGACAATTTATGAAGAAATCATTAAATCTTGAATAAAAACGGAAAGTGTACTTTCCTGAATTCAATATAATCGAATTCCAATGTATAACTCTCTTTCGAAAAATCTCTATTCGATAACTCCTTTTCGAATAAACAATATTCGATAACTCTTTCTTCGAATAACTATATTCGATAATCTCTCTTCGAATGATTTACATTCGATTAACTCTCTTCGAATGATTTACATTCGATTAATCTCCATTTGAATAAACTATATTCGATTAACTCCCTTAATTCTATTCGAATAAACTATTTTGAATAACTCCTTTAATTCTATTTGAATAAACTATTTCGAATAACTCCTTTGGACTAACTCATTTGGATTAACTCGGTTTGATTAACTCATCTTGACTAACTCAACTCGATTAACTCAACTTGATTTACTTACTTGATTAACTCAACTTATTAAACTCCTATCGAATGACTAATATTCGATTAACTTATATTCGAAAAACTATGTCTAATTTAACTTTATTTCGAATGGCTAATATTCGATTTAACTCCATTCGCTTGACTCTAGATTGCAACGATCATAATGGTTATGCCTAATTCCCTCAAGAAACATCTGACTGCCGTAGGCTATCTGCAGCCCTGCGAATTATGCTAGCAGTCGTACGAAATGGAAACTCATCCTGAGTAACTATGTTTGATTAACTCTATCTTAAATAACTATATTCGATCAACTCTAATTGGATAACTAATATTCAATTATTCCTAATTCAATTAACTATGTTCAATTTACTCTATCTGGTTAACTCTTACTGGTTAACTCTATCTAATTAACTCTAACTGATTAACTCTAACTGATTAACTCTAGTCAATTACTCTAATTCGATAAACTCTAATTGATTACTCTAATTTGATTAACTCTAACCAATTAACTCTTAATCGACTAACACTTCGTCCATATTCAGTTTCAAATATCGATGTTCAAATCGATTCTTACTTCTCTATATAAGTCTTGACTTATATATTATATTTATCCAATGATAAACATTTTATTTAATTTATAAAACCTTATTTATAAATTTATGTTTTTACTTTATCTGTTAAAACAGATTTCTCTTAAATGTTCACTTTGAATTCATATTCTGTTATACCCGTGTGCAAAGCATGGGTCTAAACCTTCCTAGTGTAAAATTCTCTTTTTATGCAATCTATTCATTTTTCATGTATTTCCTTTTTATAGTCTATTTATTTTCGAAATAAATATTTTCTTTATAATTCTATTTATTTTCCTGAATAAATATTTCTTTATGATTCTCTTTATTTTCTAAATAAATATTTCTACTTATAATCTATTTGTAAATGTTTTACAAATATTCCCTTTTCAATTCTAATTGTAAATGCTTTACAAATACTTCCTTTTTATTTGTTTTCACAAATATTTCCTCTTTGTATTTTATCATATTTACTTCCCTAAGTAAATGTTTCTTTTTATAACATCATATTCAACAATGTTTCTGTTTATAACATCTTTTGATTTTATAAATATTTATTTTTCAATATAACATTGAAAATTTCCTTTTTAACATTCCAGTATTCCTTATGGCATTTAACGTACCATATAACAATGATCGGTATCATTCAAAGATACAAAATCAACAACAGATTTCATATCACATCATTTAACACAATATATGAAAAAATAGTAAAATAAATGATAAGGAACCCAGTTGGGTCCCTCCGAACTGTTTCCCTGCATTACAGATGTTAAATAATATAATTAACATCAATTTCATTTCAATATGAAATATTCTGCTAAACAGAATCAATATAAAATTAACGATTCATATATATAACTGTATCGATATTTTTAACCAAATCAATTAGCAGTTCAACCAAACAGTCAACACACAGCAATAAATCATCATTTATCAGTTCTAAAAATACGTTATAAAAATATGAACTGGTAGAGTTAGTGATTTTTACTCACATTGGTCAGTTTATCGTTAAATAACGATAACCATCGATTGATTCGAATCGGACGTTTAATTCCGCGTAAAATTGTCACTTTCTCTAAACGGTTGCAAACCAGTTTCATAACGTTGAGGTTGTCGATATGATTCCAACATGTCCAACGGTATTCAATTCTGTTCAAGTATGAGTGAAATATAACGTTATAAAGTTTGTGTATAATATAAATTAAAATTAAACGTAATATAAATACTTTGGCCTCACCTATGTAACCCAGCCCATATATGTCGTAACCCATCTTCTCAAATACAGGTTGCGACTTCACCTGTTGTTTCTGCTCTCTCAAATATGAACAGTGTACCTACTGTCTCCACACACACACGGAAAACAACACCACCCAGCACCGTACCATCCTTCCTTTCCTTCAGATCAGTTTCACGCCCTTGTATTAACCCTTCACTCACGTCACTCCCCCTTTACTTCATGAACTACCAAGCCAAACCACACCTTCTCTTCGTTAAGCATCCTTTCCAGACATCAAGCTTCCAGTCACCAAACCCTTTTCTTCCCATGATGCATGCGCAAATACCCAGAAAGTGCCAAACCTTGTCTGTAAATGTCGAGCTTCTATAACACATGATCGAACCCAAAACACTGGTACATCAGATCCAACCTCAAATTGAACAACCCATGCTTTATACCGAGAGATCCTGCCTTTTGAACTTCATTTCATCATTTTTTCCATGGCGCTAGTACATGTATCATACACTGGATTGAAGCTCACTCACACTCCACTCGCGCGAATCCAAAAATATAAGCGCGGTGTTTTGAAACTTTTTATACAGTTTGTTTGGTAATTTGTTTGTATTTGGGAATTTTGTCTTCGTGGAGTATGGATTTAATTTTCTGTAGCCATTAAAGGTCATCGCAAAAGTCAAAACAAAAGGAAGATCAGTGTGTATTTATAGGATTTGAATCCTTGGTCGCTAAGGAATAGCTGCTAGGACATCTATCATCCTAGGTTTGCAGACTTTAATTAATTTTGATTAGCTGAGACACATCAGTTTATGATTGACAGATAGGACTTTGTGAGCTACACTTAGTTAGGATCTATGTTTGGTTACTTTGCTATTAAGCATTTAAAAAGTATGTCCGCATGTGTACACGAGTAGGTAGGTCGATTTTCTTTTTACTTTTTTGCTAAGAAATGAAAGCAGTGCAGAAATTTAGTAATATGTGCTCACCGATAGACAGCTGATGTGATTCTTGAAATGTAAAAGAAAATATGTTGAACATGTAAATCTTAACCTACTGATTCAGTGGAACCAAAAGTTGCAAGACATTACCATTAACGTTTGATTTTCCTGATCTATTTTTCACAAAAGGGTTCTTACTGTTACATCGTATTTTCTTGGTAGCTACAAAATGTCGGTATCCAAAGAGACCAATATTGTTTGTATTTAAATCAAAAGAGGTATGTTCTGTTTAGATTATAAAGTTCAGCGTACCCTGGTGCGTAAATTTTATTCACTTACGGACCGCCATCGACAGAAATACAAATACCATTGTGATGAACAATGCTCCATGACCCCAAAAATATAATAATATAGGTCCGTTAATTTATTTTTTGAAACCCCGAAATGTTGATATAGGGTGTAAAATACTCCAAAATAAAAAGTGCTTATTTTCCAAAATAAAAATTTCAGAAAAATTCTAAAAATTAAATTATAACTACGTCTAAAAGGATTTGTCCAATTTCTAAGCCAATATTTAATTATAATTAAATATATCATTATGGCTTATAAACGTTCCATAGCAGCGACTATTCTAAAATTTGATTTAGACATAACTCTTAGTCTACATGACGAAATCTCGATTTTTCTCTTCCACAAGAAAAATATACTTCATCAACTCCGAACGTTTCTTGTTTCATAGAAATCCAATTTAAAACGGATTCTGTAGATTCAATTGAAGTTCAAATCGCCAAATAGTGAACTGCCATGCCATTTCGAGCTCGATTTTAATTATAATATAATTATATGTTCAAACTTCGTTTAATAATATATTTGTTATTCTAATTCAATTCCAAACTGGATTATAGCTTATATATGATCCAATTCACATTGTATTGTGAACTCTACTATTTCCGACTATTCTGGAATTTAAATATATTATTTAATTATTAAATTAATTAAATATTCCTTACTATTTAATTCTGGTCATTTTAATTTACCAAACCTTTATTTAAATAATTAAATAAATTATTTATTATCCGTAAAAGTACGGGTCATTACAATCACCGTTGTAAAATTAAAGTTGTAATATGGCGTTTTTGTTGTAGTGGATCCTAAACCAAGATTTCTAGTTTCAACCCTAATTCATCATAGAAAATCATGTCAATCTCCCTATGGGGTTCAGAAACTACTACTGGGTCTAAGTGCAAAACAGTAAACTAGTGCTATCATCACACCCTCAGGTATTTACTATATCTATAAAGGACAGCTTCATTAGGCCTACAATATAGATGCGCCATATGACTCAACACGTCTCAATGTGGCTATGGCCCCACGCAGCCACCCAACCAATGCATCAAGGGAAAAGGGACAAAATTTTCCTAAACCAAATAGGAAAACTAGAAAGAACTAAAGATAGATAACATTCTTTCACCAACCCATACCTTCTTCCAATTGTCGATCACTTCTGATCAGCAACTCTTCCTTTCCATGTTGATTTTTCACTTGTCATCCTTAAATTTAACTTTTTGGAAGTTATGCGCATCCCTACTTGATTGGTTATCGAAAATGTATAAAAATATATTTTCATAGTATAAGACAATCTATTTTATAGAAATTCGTAGTTGCAAGATTTTTTTTCCTTAAGTTGATGGGTAGTGTGCAACATGGTTAAACCCTATTCTGCACTAATCCATTCATTCTTTCAATAACGTTTTCTATGTAAATTTCAAACCAAACTATGGAAATACATTCCTTTTTCTTAACCAATCAATCTAGGTTATTATTAACTTCCAAACTATCCTTTTATCAATAAACTAACAAGGTTATACCATTCATGATTAACCCTTTTTAATATATGTCTAGCAGTAATTAAGTTCCTTTCTAACCTCGAACTTTCCCAACTATTGAGCTAAATGGGTTCGTACAATAACTTATAGAGAAAAGCTTAGATAGAACTCCTTAAAAATCGAATAAAAAAATAAAGATCTAGAATTCGAAAGAGCCAAAGTAGGGTTGTAACTGACTATAGGGGATAATTTTATTTTCAAAAGTAACTTTTGGTTTCTGAAAAATGTGTTTTCTTTTGAAAAAACTTTATATAGAAAAAACTTTAGTAATCTTGGTAAACTTAGGCTCTGATACCAAATGTGATACCCCACATTCCTTAATGTCACCCGTATGAGGATTTCATTAAGAAAATATGGAGCATTGTAGGTATAAAGACATAAAACATCACAGAGACTAAGATTTCATAAGACATAAAATAATAAATTTACAGCAGAAGGAGATAATTTCATTTTAAATACAAAACCATCTTTATTTCAGTTAACCAAATAGTCACAAAATGTCATGTCTCAAATCCTCAATCAAGATAACATCAGAGTACAAAATAATATTATTCCCAAAATAGTCAAAAAATAGAGCCTAACCTTGGAAAGAAAACAGTGAGTAATCCATCTTTTGTTGACATTCTTCATGATAGAATCAACAAATAAATCTGAGCTATACACTTCCTCCCTGTAAGCCTGAGGGGAAGAAAAGTGAAAAGAAGAAAGGAAATGAGTCATACATAAAGTCTGGTGACTATTATGATTACTAGCATGACTACTAAATTATGGAAAAATAGATAAATAGTAGGTCTAGTGTCATAAAAGGGTAAGTGTATATGAATACTTAAAAGTGAACAATAACTGATATGAATTAACATAAAGGATTGACTATTCTTATCCAAAAGACAATGATGATTGATAATGATCATACTAAAATTGATTGACTGTTTTGCACTTCTACAACTTCGAGCCAAAATAAATAATTAGAAAGGATTTTTCTAATATTATCCATCGATCGGCTTCTTTTCCAGATGTGAATAACCTGTGCCAACTATGGAATTCGGTGTTATCAATTCCGAAACCCAAAACGAAAAAGACACATCCTTAATCACAGGCATTACAATGTCTTATTTCCCCATTCATAATGATGTATGCTCCTCATTCCGTCGGAACACACCCACACCCACCTCGTTTGAACCACTTATTATCCAATTCAATATAAGTATGCCTTAGCCGCTACCTACTGTGAGACTCCGTGATAACCAAGGAATACTGACTGATACAGGTTCCCACACAAAAATGCATTTGACACAAGTCACCCTTAGACTTGGTCCCTAATTAATAACTAGGATTTCTTTGAGCCCCTTATATCCCACTGGAACGGACCTCCTCTATTTTAGCTTGTTAATCTGTCAATTTTAACTTAACACACTTAAATTCATTAATAAGCCCAATATAACCATTTGTTATATTCCTAGTTTGTAATTAACATTTTAAATAAAAATAATCTTTTTATACAATCCTTCCCCATGTCACCTAATGTCCAATTAAGTCCAGTTTTTTAATACTTACATGTTTCCCAAATACATGTTACTTAATGCCTAATTAAGTGCGGTTCATTCCTACTTAAGGTCCAATTAAGTGCAATTCATTCCAATTTACATGTCTTCCAAACACATGTTACTTAATGTCCAATTAAGTGCAATTTATTCCAATTTACATTCCATTACTTGAATATAATATTCATTATTCTCCAAACATGCCCAAAAGTCCTCTTTTTAACATGCTTTCGATACTATCCCAATATTACATTTTGTTTGTTGATTACATCTTTTAATCAAATTTCGACATGCCTCTTTTATACCCATTATTTTATAAAATTTCACTAAGCCCCAATTATTCCTTTATATGCATTTCTCTTATTATTATCCAATCGTGCTATAATCATCTCATTACATGGTTTAACCCAATTTGTGCAAAAATAAGAACGAATGAAAGGTTTAGACTCAAAAAGTCCTAAACTCAACGTCATAAATTAAAGGAAATAGCCTAACGTCTCATCTAGCCTAGGATCAGATGGATAAAATAGATCTAAAATAAAAATAGTGAAAATTACAAAACTGCAATAAAATTTCATACAAAGAACAAAGTTGTAGATAACTGAAATAAATTACACTAATAGATTTACTAAAATAGACAAAAGGGAAGAACAGAAATAGAAATAAAATATAAAAGAATTATTTATAGAGAAAATAATTAAGGATAGCTAGATCTGTAAATAAACAACAAATGAAATAGATCTGTGTATAACTACAGAAGGATTTAAATCTGAAACACTATAACAACTATTATATCAATTTTAACCTCAGCTTGAAAGAAATCTTGTAATCATAGTGATACTCACCTAAAATTTGAGCAAATCTAATAAGCCTTTATAGATCCTCTCTATCAATGAATATCCCCCAGAAATATATGTAGAACTAGGAATTAATGCACCATTAAAATCTTATTTGAGAAGAGGGTTATTTGAGAGAGGTAGAGAAATGGTGTACTGAAGATTAGGTTAGGTTTTAGAGGCTATTTATAATAGAGTTAGGGTGTCCGTCTTCATTGGATTTTAGGTTTAGATTTTAGGCCATTATATTTTAAGAAGGATCTTGAAGCAAAAACCCAAAATATAACCCGATCAGTCAAAATCGTGCCTGACAAACAACGTTGCCAAGCCACGTCCTGGGTCGACCCACACATTTATGTGGATTAACCCACTTGGGTCTTGGGACAAACCAGTGGTCGACCCAAGTTAGGTCAATATAATTTTTTTTTGAATTTTGTTTAATTTTTAAACATTTGTAACTTCTTTGTTCTATGACCAATTTCAAAAACCAAATGTCTATCTTAACCAGAATTTCATAAGGACCCAATGGCATAACCCCCACTGCCCAATTATCAATATTTTACTAATTAATATTTATTTTCTCAATTTATTTTTCAATGAATTAATTCGTTAATTAATTATTTGTTGTTAAAAATTAGAATTGTTATATGTGTAATTAAGAGTTTAGCAGTTATATAATGCTAAAGGTGAAAGATGTTATTACTGTAACAAAATCGTGTATATAATGCGAAATTACTCAAATGCAAAAAATCTTCCCTAGTTATACCAAGTATTTAAAGTTGATTTGTTCTAGTTCTCACATCGTTCATGCTGAAAAAAGGTATTTAATTTTTTTTTTTCTACTCCAATGAGCAAAGCTAGTAAAATCAGTTTGTCTTCCCTCTACTTATCGTTTAAACCTAGATTTCGCAGAAGCTACTTAATCTTTTATAACAAAATCAAATAATATCATGATTTATGTACACTATATTTGATGACTACTATATATATTTATATTATGTTGAGCATTATGTCAAGTTTGTTGATTTATTTTAAAATATAACTAGTAAGATTAATTTTTATATATAGTGTCGCTAAAGCATATGCTAAAAAGATTTTATTTCCTAGATACAACAGAACATAATGAGGCTTAAAGGAGATCCATGGGTTAACTATGCTAAATTAGAAGTGTAATGGTCGAAGAGTGTTATTTTCTATAGCATGGATTCTCAGTGCTTTAGTTAAGCTTTAGTTATGCATATGGAAAGCATATGGTACTTGTTTCAGTTCTATGATAATGAAACTTAGCACTTTAAATATGTGTGGAAGGTACTACTTATTTACATATTTCAAGTTAGTTTGCTTTTGTGATGATAAATTGATCTTATGATTGCCATAAATCAAATGTAAACTTACATGATGCATACATAGGGAGTCATACATTGATCATTTGTCATCTTGTTAGCATATTACTCCATTTTCTGTATGATTCCTACGCTTGGGTAGATGGATTAAACATATTTAAAGAAGAAGAAAAATAGTTGTCCATGATGTAAGGGGGACGTGCTCAAAAAAAATATAATCTATCTTTATTTCAACAAGACAAAAGCTAAATGTTAGTTCATATGACCAAGAGTAAAACACCAATAAGCAACTAATAAATTAACCAACCAAATCAATTTAATTTGATTTTAAAACTAGGTTAATTTCTAATTGGCTTATCATGAATGTTAATTCGGTTATATACCAAACATCTTCCATGAATCTAGTGTTATAGTGATTTTCTTATATTAATCAGGCATTCTAAATGGATTTTATTTATCATATATACTATAAGTACTATTGAAAACCTAATAATACTAAATAAAAATAGTTTAGTTGTACGTTTATGTTATTTTTTAAGTACTAACGAAGGTTTAAACATAAAAAGAAAATTATTTTTAGTTTAGTCAAATCGAATGTTGACAAGCCTTTTGGCAAGGCATACACATCTCATATATCTGGAAAGCGGAATGCTCAGGACTTGATTATGTGCTTCGGAGAACCTGAATTTATTAAATGAAGTTGCAAATCAACCCAATTGTGTTGGATTAACACACGAGGATCTCGGATTAAATAGGTCAGCTCGGCCCCTCTAACAAATGCACTTCAATTCGGCTCGAAGGACCCAAGGTCGACTCACCGGGGTTGGCACGATTGCATAATCACTTCAACTACATGGACCATTAACTTCGGATCGGATCGGTTATACCGACCCGAAGCCGGAAGCAATGTAAAGACCTATTATATTTCCTACAAATTCGGACCGCATCACACCTAGATTAAGGAAGGATATTTCCCAAATATAGCACTAATTGAAACATTGCAGCCTCAATTTGGATACAACTCCTCATTATTTGGATCATGTGACACGTGGCCAATTCGACCCGGGATGGCTACCACGTGGCATACCGACTCGGAGCTGTCACCGCCTATAAGTACACACTTCTAAAACTTAAAAGGGGATCGATTTCGGGATATACTCTTTATGTGCAAGGACATTGAAAGAGAGAAGATTACCCTTCATAAATAACAAAAGGATTTTGTATTAATCAAATCATTTCTTATCTCTTCATTGTTTCACAAGAAATTAACTGTATCTTGTAATATGAAAGTATAAACAATAGATTATAAACTGGACGTATTCCCGAATTGTTGAACCACTATAAAAATTGTTGTGTGTTTCCTATTTTTATGTTATTCTTGCATTTTGTGGTTGTGATTGTGAGAATTGTCTGTGGTTTGTATACAGATTGTGCACTTTGGGGGTTGAACGTCAAAATGATAACCTTTTGATGTCAACACTTTGGCACGCCAGGTGGAGGGCTAAGCAAAAACTCATTTTCTAGCTTAAAGGATTTGGATTGCATATCTTTGGATGAAGGAAGTTGAAATGGAAGAAGGATGGAATGTCTTCCCATACTTAAGCTATTGCCAACATAGGCATAGGCAATGAAGGAAGTCAGAAGGCTTCCTCTCATGGGGATCCCTCCATCTATCTAACTAGAGAAAATATGGATGTCGTGTTGGAAGAGCTAAGAGCGCGGATGGAGCGACATGATGAGCTTCTCCATAAACAGGAAGAGATGATGAGTTAATTCTTTGCAAGATTCTGAGACGACCCCATACCCCGTACTGACGGTGGCAAGGGTAATCCTTGGAATATAACACATAAACAGATAATAGCAGGACAGAATTAAATAAATACACCAGATAATGCACAATAGAATATACTGGATAAACGTAATCATCAGAGTAACATAGTATACATAATCATACTTAGTACAAATACAGTTCAGCTATACATAAATGTCTACAGCAGAAAATAAACATAATGTACAATAGGAGCTGAACAACATAAAAAGAGATAAATGATAGAATCCATCTTTAGCACCAGCTATCCAGAGAAAGCCAGCTAAACCTGAATACAAGGCTGCCCGTGTAGAAAAAAAAAGGGCACCATAGTTTAAAAGTGAAACAAACTACGAGTCAGTCATAGGACTGGTATGAGAAATCTACTCAACACATTTACAATATGGCTAATCACAAGACCACGCCACTTTCGTGGAACGGGTTTACTCCATTGGATTGTCAGTGCTTTAAAACAAGTAAATCTTTAAACATCGCAATGCTTTTTATAAAAATGAAGCCATTATAAGACTCAGTTCCCATCACACAATGCAACGCAAACCGGAGGATAGAGTTTTACCTTATAATGGCCAAAATATGCTTGATACGAATAAAACAAAAGCATTTGATATTATTACTAGTGTTTATAAGTTTCAAAAACAATTTCAATCATGACTATCAATCATAGACGGTATGGGTACCATATATCATGTCGCCATATATATATACAATCAAAACTGCACGGTGTCGTATTTGGAAATTGGATTTCCGTCATGAACCAAGGCAAAAGATAGTCCTTACCAAATTCGAGACAATCTAGCCCATGTCTCAGGCACAGCCGCAACCGTACCTTGGATTGTCAGGGCCGGTCCACACGAAGTGGATTATAATGCCTGAACAATGCGTCCCTCCGCCCTTTGGGCATAAATGAGCCAACAAATGACTCCATCGGACCCGGATCATCCGATCTAACCGAGGTGCCTCGCAACAGTAACAACCACATAAGTCAAACTCGTCAGGGCATGTAAAACCACTAACGCCACTTCTAGCTAGAAAGAAAACGAACGTCCCCCCTGAGGTCCTCTCTCGTTTCTGGTTCATACCGGGGTGTGAGGCTCGCGATTTCACGTTATACACAAAGCTACGCCATACAGGCGGTGCTTTGATCATCACCACAAGACTTTGCTTTTCAACAGAAGCCCTGATCACTGCATCATAGCATGCCACACAGGAAATTCACACCGTGCAACTGATAGCTATCAATCACGCAGAATAAATTCCAATGTCAGACACACTGTCCATTTGCAAGTCCGCTCTGGTTCTGAACGAAACCGGAGGCACTATATACCTCGCAAACCCATCGATCACCACGTACGTCTGGACGATCACCACTCATTATACATATTTCGGGATGCCTCCCAATCAGGACCTCGGTTACCATCCAAACGAGGTGAAGATCTCCGGTCTTCGACCACCGTCTTCATCTTCGATTTCTTATTGTCGATTCAGTTATTCAGAATGGGATAAACCCAGTCTTTCTGAGCAACTCGCGTATATAATAAACAAGTGCTACACAAACACTACTACGCATCATTTCAATTCATTAGTCACTAACTGTGAATCAGTAAGAGAACGATTTCCCAAATATTAACCGCGAAGGTCGAAACCAACATCAGATCAACACCCAGGAAACCATTCGACTTAGCCAACCTTCAGTTAGTTTCTAAATTTCACATCCATATCGTTTATAATATTTTATAACGATTTATCGCCATTTTTATTTATTTTAAAATAGCCAATTTATTCAGAACGACGCTTCGGGCCATAACGCGGTCGTGGCGCTGTTTTTCTTCAGATTTGATTTACACATATCTGAAAATCTAACTGTTGGATCTTCACAAAATTTACATCATTAGAAAGATCTTTTCAAAACGAATCCAACGGTTCCAGTTTCGGGAAAATCCGACGGTCGGATCTCCCGGTATAATCGTTTGAAGTTTCGATTTCAAAATACGAACTACAGCGTCTGTAACAACCCATATTTTTCGATAACGTGTTAAGACGAGAATCAAGGCAGAATTTAATTATAAATTCTGAATCAAGTAAAACGGGCTATGCCATTGCGTTCGTCTCGGAAAAATACGCGAAATAGAGTCCGAGTTTTCGAAAATCGGAGTCCGTATGACCAAGTTATGGTCCGACGAAGTTTTCAGAAAATTCAAGTTCAAAAACGAGTTCTAATCTCGAAAATTAGGGCTGGAAGGCTAGGCGGGAAAAATTCCCGCCAGGCACCCCAAGTCGACAGCCCTGTCGACTTGGGAGTCGACATGGCTTGACCCAAGTCGACAGCCCGGTCGACTTGGGGGTCGACTTATGGTGGTCGGGCAGTTTTGCCTGGTGCACCTGTTCTCTGTTTTGGCTAGGTTTTTGGGCCTAGTTCGAAATCTGATGGTTCAGGTTGATCCTAGGGTTAATCTAAGGGTCCTAACTAATCCTAATCTCTATAAATAAGCCCCTAACCTACCCCTAAATCCTCATTATTCATTCATGCAACTAAACTATGCCAAAATTGCTCCTCTCATGGCCTCCACTCAAAACCCTAGCCTCCATCCTCTTGCCCAAAGCTTCTATCTTCATTTCTATGAGAGGTTTCATGACCATGTGAGTGTTAGAGAGTCTCTATGTTAGTATGAGAGCTTCTCAAGTTGATTTCAAGGCTAAAGCTTTGATCTGTGTTCATCAAGATGGGGTTTTTATTGATTTGGAGCTTGCATTTTGGGTCTATTTGATTGCATAAGGGCTTTGTCATATCTTTTGTGCCTTCATAGCAATGTAAGCCCTTTCCCTACTCTTAGATATTAACTATGAAGTTAAATGTTCATGTTGCAAGTTTGGGTTTGATCATTAAGTATGATACATGCTATCATGTCATGCAAGTTTATGAAGTCATTATCTTGATCTTGTGGGCTAAAAGCTACAACCTTTATGTTGAAATGTTGCATTATGCAACATGAGAACCCTCATAACCTTTATGTCAACTTGCATATGAAGTCATAACCCTTATATGATGATATATGCGAGTTACTAGTCATCATTCCATGTCTTTTGTCACCATGATTCGCTTATGTGCCAAGTTTGGGTTTATGCATGTTTTTTAGGCTTAAGAATGTAACATGCAAGTTGATGAACACATTTGTGCCTCATTTGCCACCATGATTAACTTGTGGCTTAATATCCATTTTTGTCATGCCTTTGCCAAGTCTCTTCTTTTAATCCATTGCATTGTTGCGAACTTATATGCGGGTTTAAAAGCATTGGGTTATGTTATGGGTAATTTCTAATGACATGAAAATATAACTTGAAAGCATGACTTGAAATATAACATGGAAGTTGACATGTGAGTATGCTTGGAAATATGAAATTGGGAATTTACCTATTAAGTTAGGTCTACCCATACTATGGAATTGGGAATTTACCTATTGGGTTAGGTCTACCCATATTCTTAAGGAAAACTTGAATATGAACATGACACTAGACTAAACATGAAAGTGACCAACTCGAGGTTGGGTTGAGTTTGCAACGTAAAACTACCCGGAACCGACCGGCCTAACTAGTAGTTGCAAACAATAGGACCCAATGTGAGAAGTTGGTCATGTTATGCTTGAACCCGAGGTTAGACCAAGTTGTGGTGTAAAGCTACCCGGAACCGACCGGCTTAACTAGTAACCACAACAAAGTCTAATGTGAGAGGTTGAGGTGCATTAAGTAATTAATGCCACATGATAGGGTTAAGTTAATTTGATTAATGACTCTTAACCAAATATGACATGGACAAATGGGTTAAGTAAATTGATTAGGCTAATGATACTTAACAAAACATGACAAGGTTAGGTAGGTTAAGTAACTTGATTTGCCTAATTACACTTAACCATTTTTATATGACTAGTGGACGGGGTTAAGTTAACCAACACTTAATCAATCCAACACGATAACTTGGTAAGGTTAAGTAAGTTTTCTTAATGACGCTTAACCGAAAAATACAGTTAATGGATGGGGTTAAGATTAGACTCAACTAGTCTAAACATGGAAATCGGATGGGGTTAAGTTAGTCTAGACTTAATTAATCCCACTTGGTAGTTTAATGGGGTTAAGTTAAACACTTAACTAATCTAACATGATGATTTGATGTGGTTAAGTGACCTATACTTAACTAATCTAACTCGTGAAATTTATTGAGGTTAAGTTAACCTATACTTAACCAATCTAACGTGAAAACATGATAAGGCTAAGTCACGAATCGCTTAAATACGCTTGACCGATTTGACTCCGTAATTTGATAAGGTCAAGTTAATATATACTTAACCAACTTGAGCATGGTTTGTAGGGTTAAGTCTTGAATTTGGATACTTAGCCAATTTTGACATGATTTGTAGACGGGTTAAGTCATGAACTTAAGTGACACTTAATCCATTATGTAAACCCTAGTTCTGAGGATTAGGTGGATAACCGTAGTTAACAAGGATAATGGGAATAAGGCTAAGTGGTAAACCTTAGTTGAAGGATAACTAAGTAATGATTCTTAGTCAAGGAAATTTAGACCAGTTCATAGATAGATGAGTAACCTGATACGGTAGGTCATCGTTTAAGTATACGAGTAGGAGCAAGTATCTGATTTAGATAAAGACTCCAGCGAACTGGGTAACGAAGCAGCGGCTTCGGGGAACGTGAGGATATTATTGGTATCCCTCTGTGAGCTGCCAGGTGATCATACTAGGCTCATGAGAGGTTAAGGTCTGCGTTAGAAGAACCAAGAGTATGCCTTGGTTGCTATACGAGCGACCTAAAGACGGGGATGGATAGGGGATAGTCGACGATACACGGTCGTGCCCTAGATAGCATTTCGTCAGGCTACCTACCATCTTTTGTCAAGCGTGTACGTACGGAAAGGCAGAGAACACCCAAAAGACCATAATTGCTATCTAATTATGGTTGCGGTAAGGCTAGGATTGTGGGTTGGCCAGTAGTGTGTTCTCATACAGGATTTATCCTGTCTTGTCTTTCACTAGTTGAGGGAGTGGTCTCGTGGGACCATAGCCACGTATAGAAAAAAACAGACCTTAGCATCTGCATCGGCAGATAAATCGAAAGCTCCCGATCGAGTCCTGTATTTCTTGATCTGCCCTGTGACAGGACTCGGATGGCACAATGTGATACATGTGCATACAGTCATGGAAAAACGATTCACGATGAATGCGTGGGAAAAAGGGCGCGGTTGACGGTTAGCGTAAATCCTAGTGGCCCTGGGTGGTTGAACCAAAACCGAGGTACGAAAACGTGCAATAGGTAAGCATAATCCCTAGTAGCCCTAGGTAGCATAAGTCCTAGTTGTGCAAACGATGATTCATGTTGAAAGACCCTAGTTAGATATAGGGTGACAATCCAAAACGATCTTAAGGATTATGGAACTATGTTAAAGTAGTATAGAATCTCATGGGAAAGCCCGTATGGTCTACGGCAAGGGACTGAACATTTACATAGAATAAGACATACGAGTTGAGTAACCTATATATACGATATATTAGGTTGACAGAGACCATTACACGACTTTTGAGTAAGGGTCATTCATGGTTAACACATGATACGGTGGGGATACTAGTACGGTGGGTGCAGAGCTAAAATACAGGATAGATACCATGGGACGTTATACGTGATAGATATCTTGGGGATATTATACTTGATAGGAACCTGACGATGGGATACCTTGTTTTATCTTGACATCGTAATTTATCATGACACTTTAGTTTATCTGAGTTCAGTAGTTCATCATGTTATTTTGATTTAGCTTATCTATCTTGTCATCATGCTTATGTTCATCTCAGTTTCTCATGTCAGTTAACTTTACTAGTTTTTATGCTGATAATAGATAGGGCTTACTCAGTCTTTTTGACTGACCCGTTTTGTTTCGCCTCTTTTCTTCCGTTTCCCCCCCCCCCCCCAGGTTACAGGGAGGAAACACTGTTGTTTAGTTCGGACTTCTTCTGCTTGAAGGTCATCATGGATGGCTTGGACTTTTCTTGGCTATGGCTACTTTACTGTTTTTACTTGGGGAATAATTTATGAAAAAGTCTTTATGCTTCTTTATTATTGCAAGACAGGTTTTGATGTACTCTGGTGTAAAAGGCTTTAGACCTTATTTATTCATGTTATGAAAGTTTGATTTTACTTCCTCTATTTTATATGTTCTGTCTTGTGATATTTCTGTGCATGTTTACCAATAATGCCCCTCTAAAGCTAGTGCATTCCTTTGCGAGTGACCCTAGCGGAGGCGGGGTGTTACACGTGGTATCAGAGCAGAAGGTTACCAGACTGGGCAAAAGTTTTTAAAGACCTTCTGAAAACTATTTGAAAATCGTTTACAAAGAAGCATTTTTCAAGAAAAATTTCTTTTAAAAGAAAAAGGCTATTCCCCAAAGGCCATTAGCACTATCCTTGTTTCCTTAATTGAATCTCTTTCCCTTTCTTTCCTCCATCTGTAGTCATAGTGGTTTTAACTGTGACTAGTCTTTTCTAGCTACGAAAGTGTTTTCCGTACGATGGAGGTGGTTCTCGAGAGACCAGTGGCCGCGTTATAAGAAAGGATAGTGAGGAAGAGGATAAAGGATACGAGCTTAAGAATGAGCAACTTGTTGGTATGGCTCAACCCATGACGAGAGAGTACCTTTGGCATGGTAAAACGGGGCGGATAGTTAAGTATCATGGGACAAGGACAAGATCATCGGGAGGGCAATAGTATGCTCTCATTTCTAGGGTACCTCGAAAGGAGGGTAACGATCTTGTTAAAGGTTTTTCTTCTCTATCATCCCATTAGGACTTCGTTTTTCGTATCATTTAAGTCTGCTTCGATAGTTGAGTCTCTGCACCTTAAGTACTAGCGTAATAGAGAATCCCATCTTTGTCTCAAAGTCCTATTGGAAAATCAGTCCATTTGTACATGACTTGTTTGGATTTGAGAATGTCTATGCCAAGTGTTGAGTTTGGAAATAATGCTTATGTTTATAAGCTATGGATGGATTCTAGGGATGAAGTGGTTAACCAGTAGGGGGTGCCACTCCCAGTTTTGATGGGAGGGTAGTTAGACCTTTTGACTAGCCTTGGTAATGCCCTCGAAGTATCGTGTAACCTTTTTGAGGTTCTGTCATGACTAGTTACTTAGAATCCCTTGATGCCTTTATTGGAAATTTGAAGCCCGATCGAGTGGTGTTCGCCAATTAGACGGATGGTTTACTTCATGGGTTATAGAGATCATCCTAGTAAGTGCGCATGATAACCTGGTTGACATCTGTTTACTTTCAAGAGAAAGTTCTTCTACATGGAATACCTTATAGTATATAAACGAGATCCAAGATTCACTAGTGAATTTTGGAAAGCTTGCATGAGATCATGAGTACGCAGTCATGTTTGCGCCAAGTATTCTAGAAAAAGGATAAGTGTGCAAGTGGAACGAGAGGCGACGAAGAAATGAGTTCCAGCTCAGGTTATGGAAACAGGAAATAAGAAGCTATGAAATCGCGAAGTTAAAAGACGGTCAAGGCACAATGGAATTAAGCTCAAGGAAATACGACATTGAGGTCAAAGACTAGATACGCGCATGATATCTCTTTTTGGGAGTATATCCTTGATCCCTGTTTTCTGTAGAGCTTACTTGTAGGCTATCTTTTGTGGACATCCTCTCGGTCCTATTTTCTGTTACAAACCCCGTAAGGAGTTTGTCTTGTTTATCTTCTCGACCCTGTTTCAGGGAATCCTAGGTAGAACCCTATGGATGTAAACATGTATTTGAAACATGTTATGATTGATATGGTTGCAAGTGGTTGCAAGTGGTTGCTCGTGGATGCGCGAATACACATTAGATATTAGCTCGACTCGGTCACATTTCATATTGCATATGCACGAGTATTTATACTTGTTTATGGATGAAATCGAATGTATTATCATGCGGTTGTTGCATATGAATGAATGATTGTACACGCATATAGTATCTATATGACTAGGATTATTTGCATACATGTTGGATTCATGGCACTATACATATTTTTGCATTAGAAAGATTATTCAGGCCTGATCATTAGCATTAGCTAAGGAACATGTACACACACGTTTTGCATATATTCATACAGCATTAGAAATCATCTAAGGACAATGCTTGCTTGTGGACGATGTTTTGAGTAGATGAATGATGGATGGTAGGATATGTTCTTCCTAACTTGGAGATTTCGGGGACGAAATCCTAAAAGGTGGGGATAATGTAACAACCCGTATTTTTCGATAACGTGTTAAGACGAGAATCAAGGCAGAATTTAATTATAAATTCTGAATCAAGTAAAACGGGCTATGCCATTGCGTTCGTCTCGGAAAAATACGCGAAATAGAGTCCGAGTTTTCGAAAATCGGAGTCCGTATGACCAAGTTATGGTCCGACGAAGTTTTCAGAAAATTCAAGTTCAAAAACGAGTTCTAATCTCGAAAATTAGGACTGGAAGGCTAGGCGGGAAAAATTCCCGCCAGGCACCCCAAGTCGACAGCCCTGTCGACTTGGGAATCGACATGGCTTGACCCAAGTCGACAGCCCTGTCGACTTGGGGGTCGACTTATGGTGGCCGGGCAGTTTTGCCTGGTGCACCTGTTCTCTGTTTTGGCTAGGTTTTTGGGCCTGGTTCGAAATCTGATGGTTCAGGTTGATCCTAGGGTTAATCTAAGGGTCCTAACTAATCCTAATCTCTATAAATAAGCCCCTAACCTACCCCTAAATCCTCATTATTCATTCATGCAACTAAACTATGCCAAAATTGCTCCTCTCATGGCCTCCACTCAAAACCCTAGCTTCCATCCTCATGCCCAAAGCTTCTATCTTCATTTCTATGAGAGGTTTCATGACCATGTGAGTGTTAGAGAGTCTCTATGTTAGTATGAGAGCTTCTCAAGTTGATTTCAAGGCTAAAGCTTTGATCTTTGTTCATCAAGATGGGGTTTTTATTGATTTGGAGCTTGCATTTTGGGTCTATTTGATTGCATAAGGGATTTGTCATATCTTTTGTGCCTTCATAGCAATGTAAGCCCTTTCCCTACTCTTAGATATTAACTATGAAGTTAAATGTTCATGTTGCAAGTTTGGGTTTGATCATTAAGTATGATACATGCTATCATGTCATGCAAGTTTATGAAGTCATTATCTTGATCTTGTGGGCTAAAAGCTACAACCTTTATGTTGAAATGTTGCATTATGCAACATGAGAACCCTCATAACCTTTATGTCAACTTGCATATGAAGTCATAACCCTTATATGATGATATATGCGAGTTACTAGTCATCATTCCATGTCTTTTGTCACCATGATTCGCTTATGTGCCAAGTTTGGGTTTATGCATGTTTTTGAGGCTTAAGAATGTAACATGCAAGTTGATGAACACATTTGTGCCTCATTTGCCACCATGATTAACTTGTGGCTTAATATCCATTTTTGTCATGCCTTTGCCAAGTCTCTTCTTTTAATCCATTACGTTGTTGCGAACGTATATGCGGGTTTAAAAGCGTTGGGTTATGTTATGGGTAATTTCTAATGACATGAAAATATAACTTGAAAGCATGACTTGAAATATAACATGGAAGTTGACATGTGAGTATGCTTGGAAATATGAAATTGGGAATTTACCTATTAAGTTAGGTCTACCCATACTATGGAATTGGGAATTTACCTATTGGGTTAGGTCTACCCATATTCTTAAGGAAAACTTGAATATGAACATGACACTAGACTAAACATGAAAGTGACCAACTCGAGGTTGGGTTGAGTTTGCAACGTAAAACTACCCAGAACCGACCGGCCTAACTAGTAGTTGCAAACAATAGGACCCAATGTGAGAAGCTGGTCATGTTGTGCTTGAACCCGAGGTAAGACCAAGTTGTGGTGTAAAGCTACCCGGAACCGACCGGCTTAACTAGTAACCACAACAAAGTCTAATGTGAGAGGTTGAGGTGCATTAAGTAATTAATGCCACATGATAGGGTTAAGTTAATTTGATTAATGACTCTTAACCAAATATGACATGGACAAATGGGTTAAGTAAATTGATTAGGCTAATGATACTTAACAAAACATGACAAGGTTGGGTAGGTTAAGTAACTTGATTTGCCTAATGACACTTAACCATTTTTATATGACTAGTGGACGGGGTTAAGTTAACCAACACTTAATCAATCCAACACGATAACTTGGTAAGGTTAAGTAAGTTTTCTTAATGACGCTTAACCGAAAAATACAGTTAATGGATGGGGTTAAGATTAGACTCAACTAGTCTAAACATGGAAATCGGATGGGGTTAAGTTAGTCTAGACTTAATTAATCCCACTTGGTAGTTTAATGGGGTTAAGTTAAACACTTAACTAATCTAACATGATGATTTGATGTGGTTAAGTGACCTATACTTAACCAATCTAACTCGTGAAATTTATTGAGGTTAAGTTAACCTATACTTAACCAATCTAACGTGAAAACATGATAAGGCTAAGTCACGAATCGCTTAAATACGCTTGACCGATTTGACTCCGTAATTTGATAAGGTCAAGTTAATATATACTTAACCAACTTGAGCATGGTTTGTAGGGTTAAGTCTTGAACTTGGATACTTAGCCAATTTTGACATGATTTGTAGACGGGTTAAGTCATGAACTTAAGTGACACTTAATCCATTATGTAAACCCTAGTTCTGAGGATTAGGTGGATAACCGTAGTTAACAAGGATAACGGGAATAAGGCTAAGTGGTAAACCTTAGTTGAAGGATAACTAATTAATGATTCTTAGTCAAGGAAATTTAGACCAGTTCATAAATAGATGAGCAACCTGATACGGTAGGTCATCGTTTAAGTATACGAGTAGGAGCAAGTATCTGATTTAGATAAAGGCTCCAGCGAACTGGGTAACGAAGCAGCGACTTCGGGGAACGTGAGGATATTCTTGGTATCCCTCTGTGAGCTGCCAGGTGATCATACTAGGCTCATGAGAGGTTAAGGTCTGCGTTAGAAGAACCAAGAGTATGCCTTGGTTGCTATACGAGCGACCTAAAGACGGGGATGGATAGGGGATAGTCGACGATACACGGTCGTGCCCTAGATAGCATTTCGTCAGGCTACCTACCATCTTTGGTCAAGCGTGTACGTACGGAAAGGCAGAGAACACCCAAAAGACCATAATTGCTATCTAATTATGGTTGCGGTAAGGCTAGGATTGTGGGTTGGCCAGTAGTGTGTTCTCATACAGGATTTATCTTGTCTTGTCTTTCACTAGTTGAGGGAGTGGTCTCGTGGGACCATAGCCACGTATAGAAAAAAACAGACCTTAGCATCTGCATCGGCAGATAAATCGAAAGCTCCCGACCGAGTCCTGTATTTCTTGATCTGCCCTGTGACAGGACTCGGATGGCACAATGTGATACATGTGCATACAGTCATGGAAAAACGATTCACGATGAATGCGTGGGAAAAAGGGCGCGGTTGACGGTTAGCGTAAATCCTAGTGGCCCTGGGTGGTTGAACCAAAACCGAGATACGAAAACGTGCAATAGGTAGTAGCCCTAGGTAGCATAAGTCCTAGTTGTGCAAACGATGATTCATGTTGAAAGACCCTAGTTAGATATAGGGTGACAATCCAAAACGATCTTAAGGATTATGGAACTATGTTAAAGTAGTATAGAATCTCATGGGAAAGCCCGTATGGTCTACGGCAAGGGACTGAACATTTACATAGAATAAAACATACGAGTTGAGTAACCTATATATGCGATATATTAGGTTGACAGAGACCATTACACGACTTTTGAGTAAGGGTCATTCATGGTTAACACATGATACGGTGGGGATACTAGTACGGTGGGTGCAGAGCTCAAATACAGGATAAACACCATGGGACGTTATACGTGATAGATATCTTGGGGATATTATACTTGATAGGAACCTGACGATGGGATACCTTGTTTTATCTTGACATCGTAATTTATCATGACACTTTAGTTTATCTGAGTTCAGTAGTTCATCATGTTATTTTGATTTAGCTTATCTATCTTGTCATCATGCTTATGTTCATCTCAGTTTCTCATGTCAGTTAACTTTACTAGTTTTTATGCTGATAGTAGATAGGGCTTACTCAGTCTTTTTGACTGACCCGTTTTGTTTCGCCTCTTTTCTTCCGTTCCCCCCCCCCCCCCCCCAGGTTACAGGGAGGAAATACTGTTGTTTAGTTCGGACTTCTTCTGCTTGAAGGTCATCATGGATGGCTTGGACTTTTCTTGGCTATGGCTACTTTACTGTTTTTACTTGGGGAATAATTTATGAAAAAGTCTTTATGCTTCTTTATTATTGCAAGACAGGTTTTGATGTACTCTGATGTAAAAGGCTTTAGACCTTATTTATTCATGTTATGAAAGTTTGATTTTACTTCCGCTATTTTATATGTTCTATCTTGTGATATTTATGTGCATGTTTACCAATAATGCCCCTCTAAAGCTAGTGCATTCCTTTGCGACTGACCCTAGCGGAGGCGGGGTGTTACAGCGTCGTTATTCGATTAAATATAATTATATTTATATATATATATATATAATCGATTCTGGCGCTGTTTTTCTTCAGATTTGAATTAAATTTTCCAGACAATCCAACCGTTGGATCTTTACAAATTTGGTGCCGTTGGAAAGAAATTTCGAAAGCGAACCCAACGGTTGCAATTTCAGGAAAATCCGATGGTCGGATCTCCCGCACTAATCGTTTGAAATCACGGTTTCAAAATACAAACTGCAGCTTTGTTGTTCGATATATTTCAATTCTATTTATATATTTATATCGATTCTTCGATTTCAAAACCATATGATTCTCATACATTTGATAAAAATGATGTTTTTATCTAACTGTCTTCTATTTCAACACTTCACTATTTTTAACAATTCATGTATATAATAAAAGTGTGATTTTTAATGTAAAACAATTTATTTCAAAACTCGACTATTTTATATAGTTAAAATAGGTGATAAAAATAGGATTTTTATTATAAAACAATTTATTTCAAAACAAGATTATTTTGTATAGTTCATATCGATGATAAAAATAGGATTTTTATTATAAAACAATTTCTTTCAAAATATGAATACCATTCAACACATGAATTTTAATTCAACGAATGAATTTCGATTCAACACATGAAGGTTTTCTATAGTTTATATATATAGATAAAAAGGTGATTTTTATATTTAAAACACGAATACCATTCAACACATGAATTTCTATTCAACGAATGAATTTCAATTCAACACATGAAGGTTTTCTATAGTTTGTATATATAGATAAAAAGGTAATTTTTATATTTAAAACACGAATACCATTCAACACATGAATTTCTATTCAACGAATGAATTTCAATTCAACACATGAAGGTTTTCTATAGTTTGTATTTATAAATAGAAATGTGATTTTTATATTTAAAACACAAATACCATTCAACACACGAATTTCTATTCAACGAATGAATTTCAATTCAATACATGAAGGTTTTCTATAGTTTGTATATATAGGTAAAAATTTGATTTTTATATTTAAAACACGAATACCATTCAACACAAGAATTTCTATTCAACGAATGAATTTCTATTCAACAAATGAAGGTTTTCTATTCAACAGACGAATATAGTTTCAACATAGGAAAATAATTCTAACACATGAATATTATTCAAAATTTCGACAGCATAACGGCAGGGTAGTTAAAACCGGGACCGTCCCTAGTACGGCTCCTCGCTCTACCTTAAAGCCTCGCAGCTTTTGACAATGGGGAATCATGCATCTAGTTCGCACGCAGGCGGCATGTATATTTATTTCATTTCCACAAACTAATCCTATGTGGTTTCAACCAAATATTTCTCAACCACAAACGGGTATTTTTCAACCACAATCAATCAATTTCAACCACAAACAATTTCAATCAACCATTCGCTATCAATCAATTTTCACACCAATCACAACCAATAAATATCGTCCATAGTTTGTGGACGAGGGGTGTGTGTGTGTGTGTGTATATATATATATATATATATATATATATATATATAGCATTTCACTTCTATTTCAACACATATATAACTTATACATCGAACGTACAACTTATATAACGCTTATACATGAGGTGTACAACGCTTATATAACCCATACATCGACTATATAATTTATACATCATCGTTTTCCATATCGTTTATAATTTAGAAATCTCACATTGGGTTCCACTCCACCAAAAATAGCAGAAGGCTCAGAAAAATATGCGGTCTCTTCTAAAAGGTAGAAGACGTCCACACGAGTCCACTGTCTCTTGTTTCACTGAATTTCGTCAACACAGGAAAAAGATATGATTTTTCAAAGTTTGCAACGGTTTAAAGGTGTTAAAACAGTTTAATATATAACAGTCGTATACCTATCAATATGGTTCAAAAATAGGTTTTGATTTTTCGTGAAATCCGTTGCTCGATACGACGATCGGCCACTGCCACGTGGAAGGGCTTGGAGAGGCGCACGTGCGCCAGGGAGGGGGTCCAGCTCGGTGGCTCCAGGTGATGGCGGCGGCTTGAAACCCGCAACTTCCAGGCGTCGATTCCTTCAAACCACACAACGAAAAATCCAAACTATGTATGGATTTGAAGATCTCAAGGAGCTCTACAAAATCTTCAACTGGAAGAGGGGCTAATTTTGCGTGGATTGATCGGAAGTTGAACGGGAACAATCGAATGGTTTTCCGCCTTCGATCGCTACGGGGAGAGAGAAAGTCGGGGGGGGGGGGGGGGGGGCTGATGTGGACCAGTGATATTTTTTTTTATAAAGTTTTAAAAATCCGAAAATACCCCTTGTCACACACGAACACCAATTCAAACCCAACGACTGTCGTCCCTAGCGTTTTACCCTCATTTCGAACACAATGGGATATGTTTCGTAGGCCCATTCGACTGTTTCAGTCATTTTTCATTCAATTTAAAATATATAACATTCAATTTTCTATTTGAACGTACATTTCAATTTGCCAGGGCCACAAACTGATTCGAACAATTCCAGAAAAAAATAAATCTGGCTATGTTTTGACGATACGGTCCCAACAAAACTAGTTTCGTCGAATTCTGAGGCCGTTTGCAAAATGCCCCATTTCTCGTCGATCCGATTTAACTGTAATTGACCAAAACACATTTTCCTTTGCCACGCTCACATACTAGCTTCAAAAATTATTAAATTTGAAAGATAGCAATAACTTCACATCCCGGATCCAACAAAAGTGGTTTCGTCGAATTCCGAGGTCGTTTGCAAAATGGCCAATTTCACGGGCTATATAAATTCCATAGCGACCTTTCAGAAAATTCATTTGGCCATAACTTTTGCATCCCGCTATGAAACTTTGATTTTTCAGATTCGTTAGAAAGGTATTCACTAACAGATTTAAATATTTTTGGTTTCACTCAAATCCGTTTTGTTTTGCACCCGGTACAGTCAGTCAAAGTTTGAATTCAAATTTTGAAACTACCGCGCCATTTCAGGCCTTGTTTATAATTAGATTTAATTATATTCATTTTCAAACATCGATTCAAACTTACTTTTCATAATTATTATTTAAAATATTTATTTTAAATATTTAAAATCCACTATTTTAGCCAATTTAAAAAAAAAAATTGGTTCAGATTTTCCGGGTCGTTACAATCTCCCCCACTTAAAACTTTTCATCCCCGAAAAGGAACAAAGTCGAAAGTGGTTTGATTAATCAACTCTACGTTCAATCTGGCTTCCATTCTCCAACTTTTCAGTTTCTAAGAATTTTCAAATTCTTCAAAAATTTGGCTAACACCCGGAATTTTCAAAAAATTTCGCCATAACCTCCTTTGTACGGGGAGAGGTTTGGAAATTTATTGGGCCATATTAGGTACCCAATAAATCCTAATAAGCATACACATATTTATAGTGATATATTCTGGTGTTTACAGGGGAGCGTGTATTGATAATAACTCCAGAGAATAAATTCTCGTCACCCTGTCAAAGCCTGAGGGAGTGTGTATTTTAATTGCTCCAGAGGATAAATCCTCTTCACCTCGTCCCGTGTGGGAAACAAATAGTCCATGTGTTGTATCTAATAACTAGAGAGACGTGATTATTGTCAACTCCAGACCCGTGTGGGGTTTTTATTAATCTGGCAATTTTATCGTTATAATTTAAATAGTCCATATCAGTCATCAGTTCAACCTGTAAAATATAGTCATCGCCATACAAGCCTCTCGCTCGTATGGTTAATCTTCCACCTCGTCACACAAGCTCCAAATGCTTATGTGGTATATGATGAAGTATGCCTATCTTCAAGAAGTATGCCATGCAGTGTAGTTCAAAATTAATTGTTACTATCCTATGGCGACGTTTATTATTACACACAGAATAACCAGCACTCCGCATCCAATGGCATTCACAGGAGTTGAAATAATAATATTTCGCATCCAACTCATTAAGGTTTACCTATTTGTCGGGCACGCAAATAATTTCTTTACTCATGTAGTGACCCGGATTTTCGGCGACTTTGGTTATCGACGTAAGCTCGACGTCGATAACCAAAACATCGAAAAATCCCGGTAATTAATGAAAGAAATTAGAAGGTGAGAATAGATAAGATAGAAACTTAGAATAGAAGAAGAAGAAGAACACAACATCAGAGTAACACGAACCTCACAGCGGAACGAATAACATATAATAGATAACATAACTTTGAAATATAACAGTTATGTATATAATAGCACTTATCAGAGTACAGCACTTACAACACAGCGGAAATAACTATAGCTATATGATCTTGAAGCCTCCTGCTCCAAGCTCTCCAAGTGTACCTATAAATCCTGACTACTTGACTGCCCGTACAAATTTAGGCACCCAAGAGTTTAGGGAAAACAAAATAAACTCCGGGTCAGTCATGTGACTGGTGTGAATAAACTCAAATCATTTAAAACAGGTATATGATATCTCATAAGACCATGCCGTAAATACGGAACGGGTTTTTCCCTTATGAGAATCCAAATAACTTTTCAAAGCAATATCATTCTGATATTATAATAATGTCTAGGTACATATAAATATCAATCTAGCAGAAACGCTTGCATCTCACGTTACTACATATATAGTATACAATCAAAAACGCAAGCACGTATTGGGTAATGGATTTCCACTATGAAAAGGTATGGGACCACCTTCCGATCAGTGTACTCTAGGAACGATACACTGGAGTTCAACAAGAACATCTTGCAACTCAGCCACACATGACCGACCACTCATTTCGCTTGAGTGTATCGAATGTACATCACCAACGATTGGGATCAGCAACCGTTCCCGTATATATATGGGACAACATTGATAGATTTAAGAAACAAATGAATATTCACTAGATAGGTGATTATACACCCTACTTCGGTGCGACCGACTTAGCCATGCTGCCTGCCCGATTTCTGTCATTTACCGGATGTGAGGCTAAAAGCTACGCTTTATCATCACAATGGATCTACTTTGAATGCCACATTGTCAGATCCATCGAAAATCACTGATTGACGTCTACAACAATACATTACGTGTCAGCTAAAAGAAGTTTCCTTCTCCGCTTCCACTCTTGGTACGGTTGAAGAAATCAATGTACGTGGCCGTTCTGGAAATACTCTGTTAGACATTCATTCATACAAGTCATCCTCATTCACTTAGAACGTCACATCGTCATGCCCGCCAAATCACAAATTGATTTATCCAAAAATAACACGGGTATACAGCTAAGAGAAACGAATTCCTCCGCCACCAAACGTGAATACGTTTGAACAGATCAACTTACGCGATCCATTGGATATACTCTGTCAGACCTTCGTTCATACAAGTTGTCCTGGGACTGGACAAACCGAAGGCACTATTCTGTAAACAGGATAGCCCTTGCATTTTACTCCGTCTTCAATTATCTTTGGCATATATGATTCGCGACGCTTATGCCAATACAGAGTGGTTCTTTGGATAATAATCCAACCGGTCTCTCCATATTAACAACGTTAAAATGGTAAAAACTTCGATAGTCTGTGATTTAACCATCAAAGAAAACAAGTGTGCAACCAACGATATTATTCCCAGATGGAAATTATATCAAACAAACATCTTTTAACATTAATCTCTTTAGTTCCTTTATTTACTTATCTCCTGTTTCCCTATATTCTAAATTCTTATCTTTCTTTTATCAGAAAACATTTCTGATTCTCGTTTGGAAAACATTTCCAAAACTCTTTTACGATCAAACCTTACCATTTCTTAGTTAAGAAGGAAGCCACTCAAGTTGGGGTATAATTACCTCTCAGACCTTAACTGAACAACGTTATAACTTCGAAATGGTCCAAGTTTATCTTTTAATATTTAACAACTTCTTTATGCCTTTCTCGGATTCAATTTTACTAGTCCACTTCTATATTTAAAACATTGGTTATAACGATAACGTTATAATCCCTACTTTCGAATGATCTAACTTTAATTATAACTTCTATTCTTATTAGTGAATAATTAACCTAACGCTTATTTATTTATAAATAAATAAATCTCTATTTAAACACTGGAAAGTGTAAGTACTTTCCCGAATTCGATATAATCGAATTTGCCGATTAACTCTCTTCGAGAAATCTCTATTTGATTAACTCTTCTTCGAATAACCTATATTCGATTAACTCCTTCTCGAATAAACGATATTCGATAGTCTCTCTTCGAATAACTAGTATTCGATAACTCTTCCCTTTTCAAATATCTCATATTTGAAAATCTCACTTCGATTAAACTATAATCGATAACTCCCTCCGATGAAACTAACATTGATAACTCATTTCGATGAAACTAACATAAATAACTTATTTCGATGAAACTAACATCGATAACTCCTTTCGATGAAAATAACATTGATAACTCCTTTCGATGAAACTAACATCGATAACTCCTTTCGATGAAACTAACATCGATAACTTTAACTTGACGAACTTAACTCGACTCGACTAACTCGACTTACTTGGTTCGACCAATTCGATTCGATTAACTAGGCTCGACTAACTCTATTGGTTTAACTCTAATCGATTAGTTCTATGGTTTAACCCTAATCGATTAATTCTATTTGACTAACCCTAATCGGCTAACTCGACTAACTTGGTTCGACCGACCAGGTTTGACTAACCTGACCCATTTGGTTTGACTGACCAGGTTTGGCTAACCTGACCCATTTGGTTTGACTGACCAGGTTTAGCTAACCTGACCCATTTGGTTTGACCACTGGGCTTGACTACTTGGTTCGACCACTTGGTTTGGCCATTTGGTTCGAATACCATATTCGACTAACTCCTCTCGATTCATTAAAACCGATTAACTCATCTCGATTGACTAAACCAATTAACTCCTATCAATTAACTAAATCGATAAACTCCTTTCGATTAACTAAGTTTTGATTTACTCGACTCGACTGACCAGGTTCGACTAACTTGACCAGTTTGGTTGTACTGACCAGGTTCGACTAACTTGACCAGCTTGACTCGATTGGTTCGACTTGACCAGCTCAACTCGGTTGGTTTGACTCGACCATTTGGCTCGATTTGGTTCGACTCGACCATTTGGCTCGATTTGGTTCGACTCGACCATTTCGACTCGGTTGGGTTCGACTAGCTTGACTAGTTTGGTTCGACTAGCCTGGTTTGACCACTTAACTAGCTTGATTCGAATATTTATATCCGACTAACTAACTTTTCTTTTATTTCTATTTATTTTAACTTCTATTTATTTCCTAAATAGATTTCCTTTTATATAATCTATTTATTTTCCTAAATAGATTTTCCTTTATAACTCTGATTATTTAATCCCTAATTAAATATCCTTTATTCTATTTATTTAATCTAAATAAACATTCCTTTATTTTATTTATTTATTTCTAAATAAGTATCCTTTTATAAAATCCTTCGATTTTATAAATAGATTCATTTTAAATATAAATATTGAAAATCCCCTTTTCTACATTTCCAGTGTTTTCTATTGTTTTCTAACAACCAACTGTCAATGATCAATATCATCCAAACATATACAATCAACAGCAGATTATATATCACCGTATATATCACAATATACAAATAACAGTAAAATAAATGTTGAGGAATCCAGTCGGATTCCTCCAACCTGTTTCCCTGCATCCACAGATGTTACACAGTATAATATACATCAATTTCATTTCAATATGAAATATTCTACTGGACAGAATCAATATTTGATTAACGATATAGTATATGACTATATCTACGTTTTTAATCATATCTATTTAACAGTCCAGTTTAACAATCAATATACAAAAGTCAACAAAATAAAGCACAATTTATATTAAAATATAAATTGAGGAAAGTTAGTGAGTTTTACTCACTTTTGCAGTTCATCGTTAAAGAACGATAAACTGTTTATTTGATTTGAATCAAACAATTTATTTCGCCATAAATCCAAACGAGCCCCAATCCACTTCCAGTTAGCTTCATTGTGAAGCTCTCATCCATACGGTCCCCACGCAACTTACGGTTTGAAATTCTGATATCATACGTAGAGGTTATCGCATTTACAAGGTTGTATATATTATTGAAATTTAAAACTACACAAATTGATGGAAATCGGGCCTCACCCTTGACATTCACCAGCCCATTAACCATCCACAGCCCAAACCCGCTTAAACCATTTCCCCTTCTTTCCCGTACAGCATTCACGATTTCCTGTAGCCAAAACACCCACCATTTCCAACACTCGAACCTCCACTACTCCTCGTCTCTTCATGCTTCTTCACGTTGAAAATACCGTTCTCTTCCTCTGATAAATCTCCATCTCCCAGAACCAAAATCACCAAACTCGACTTCGGTTTCTCCCTGGCGTTGAAAACACCTCACATCATCTCGACGTGAACACTGGGTAACCACCGAACAATATTTCCACTAAAAGGTCCAACTCTTTGCAAACCACATACACCACTGCACATCTCTCCGCACCCCCCTTTTCTATTCGACGTCCTCATTCTCCCATAGGCAACCCACCATTTCAGTTTTCCTCAACAACAGCCAACTCACAAAATCGATTTTTCTTTGAAAAATATGGTGGCGGCGCATTTCTGGAATTAGGTCATAAAGGTTACGTTTGAGCCCTATTTATAAAAGAATTTGTGGACAGGGAATATTCCCTGGAATATTCCCTTTTCATTTCATTTCGATCCATTTTAAATTCGTATGATTTCCATTTTTGACAAACAAAGCTAATCCTAGCATAAAAACACATTCCGGATCCAATGGGACAGGTTTCGTCGAATTCCGACACCGTTTGCGAAAATCCTTTAGAAAATATCGATGAAAAACACCGAGGAATAATTCCTAACAATTTCAGAAAAAATCATAAAAATATGAGGCCTTGACGTTTCACTAGACCTCTTCCTAAGGTTTCGTATGAAACTTGTTTCGTTGAATTCTGAGTTCGTTTGACCAGTTAACCATTCAGTTTAGTTTGGTTTAAGTTAAAAACATAGTGTACCGTACTATGAAATATTCTTTTCACGTAGGGACAGTTATGGACAGAAACAAAAATACCGTTTAAATGAGTGATGTGCTCTGGTCCCATAAATGTAATAATACCGGTAGATGGACTCATACTGTGAAACCCCGTAATGTCGATACAGGGTGCCAAATACTCCAAATAAAAAGTTGCTTATTAAATTAATTAAAAATTACCATAAAATTCTAAAAATTAAATTATCACTATTTCCCAAAAGAACCTTGTCTAAATTCAAACCCGATCTCTAGTTATATCGAATAAACCGTTACGGTCGATAAACGATTCTATAGCGACTATTCTAAAATTTGATTTGGACATATCTCAAAATCTACACGACTAAATCCTGATTTTTCTCTTCCGCTAGAAAGATATACTCCACCAGCTCCACACGTTTCTTGTTTCACTGAAATCCAGCTTAAAACGAATCATGTACATTCAGTTGAAGTCTGAATCGCCAAATAGCGAACTACCGCGTCGTTTCAAGCTCTATTTTAATTATATTATAATTATACGTTCAAACTGTCGTCGATTCAATATAATCGTTATTATATTTCGAATCGAAACTCCACCAAATCTCGTATGCTATTCAATTCACATGATATTGTGAATTTCACTATTTCCGACTATTTCGACATTATAATATATTATTATATTATAATTATTAATTAAATATTCAATATTATTTAATTTACGTTCTTGATATCGATAAATCGATATTTAATAATTAAATAAATAAATTATTCAACAGCTAAAATGCGGGTTACTACAATCTTCCCCCCTTAATAAAATTTCGTCCTCGAAATTGCTAAGCTAGGGGATGACCCTATCTTCTGGGTAAAAATTTATCTGTTTACCTCTTGTCTCTGGTTTCAACTGAACCAATTAATATCGACTAAAATATTAATTTATTCCGACTAACTAAATTTTCAAAAATTCTGAAAATTTTCTAACCCCTTAACTTTTCGAAAATTTTTGTCAGCACCTCCTTTGTACTGGTCAATATCTCAAACTCCAACTCGCCTCTCTGGGCCTTCTTTAACCCAAAAGAAAATCAAACAGCCAAGCGGCTTGCCAATTCGGCTCATAAATCTCATATCCATATATAATATAAACTGGTACCTTTTTGTCGGGAATATCAACTCTATCACTTCCATATGCTATCAACTCAGCATATACCAGTGTTATTTCCATCAAATTCCAATCAGTTCATATCCTCAAAACCAAATCGAATTTCATTCGAACCCGAATATCAAATTTCAAATTCTTAACTCATCAACCCAATACCATAACAGATTATTCTCTAATCCAATTCAATTCTATTTAACTCAGTTCAAGTTAATATTTCAATTTATTTCTACTATCTTATTCTATTTAACTTCATAAGTTAAAATTTAAATTCTGAAACTTAATTTCCTGGGTCTATTTCAAATCAATTTTGAAATTACAATGCCAATTCAAAACCTTTGAATTTCTAAACAACTTGTTTTCTCAAAACAATTCAAAAACAAAACTTTTGGTAGTAGTCCGTCACTTAGAACTCGAAAATGAACACTGATGATGTCGCGATTCATCATCAGAATCTATTTTCCAGCTATCGAAGTGAGTTCAATACTATATCACCTTCAGTTTGAAAAACGTTTTCAAAATCTCCCAGGAACTTAAAATTTCCTTATTTTAATTCCAATCTGATTTAAATTCAGATTTTTCTTCATTTTATTTCATATACTTTACTTATATGAATTCTGATTAGTCATTTATAATCATTTTACCTTTTTATAATCTTACTCGATTATAATAACAACCAACACAACCAATATACTATATCAAATATATTCGGGTGAAATTATTCCATTTACCCTCTTTCAAAACATACCATGACGGTTCATCGTATTCGAGTGTTTAGTAACCCCTATCGATACAGTGGATCAAACTGATCGTCCAGAATTCATAAACAACTCAACCAATAAAACTCCACAATATAAAATCATTTTATATTAACTAACAAATACGTTCACACGTATATATACACTCAAACTCAGTCTAGGATATTACTAATCCCATCTCTACTGAATCACGCAACAGAGCCAAAGTAATAACTAAACCAATGCTCTGATACCAACTGTAGTGACCCGGATTTTCGGCGACTTTGGTTATCGACGTAAGCTCGACGTCGATAACCAAAACATCGAAAAATCCCGGTAATTAATGAAAGAAATTAGAAGGTGAGAATAAATAAGATAGAAACTTAGAATAGAAGAAGAAGAAGAACACAACATCAGAGTAACACGAACCTCACAGCGGAACGAATAACATATAATAGATAACATAACTTTGAAATATAACAGTTATGTATATAATAGCACTTATCAGAGTACAGCACTTACAACACAGCGGAAATAACTATAGCTATATGATCTTGAAGCCTCCTGCTCCAAGCTCTCCAAGTGTACCTGTAAATCCTGACTACTTGACTGCCCGTACAAATTTAGGCACCCAAGAGTTTAGGGAAAACAAAATAAACTCCGGGTCAGTCATGTGACTGGTGTGAATAAACTCAAATCATTTAAAACAGGTATATGATATCTCATAAGACCATGCCGTAAATACGGAACGGGTTTTTCCCTTATGAGAATCCAAATAACTTTTCAAAGCAATATCATTCTGATATTATAATAATGTCTAGGTACATATAAATATCAATCTAGCAGAAACGCTTGCATCTCACGTTACTACATATATAGTATACAATCAAAAACGCAAGCACGTATTGGGTAATGGATTTCCACTATGAAAAGGTATGGGACCACCTTCCGATCAGTGTACTCTAGGAACGATACACTGGAGTTCAACAAGAACATCTTGCAACTCAGCCACACATGACCGACCACTCATTTCGCTTGAGTGTATCGAATGTACATCACCAACGATTGGGATCAGCAACCGTTCCCGTATATATATGGGACAGCATTGATAGATTTAAGAAACAAATGAATATTCACTAGATAGGTGATTATACACCCTACTTCGGTGCGACCGACTTAGCCATGCTGCCTGCCCGATTTCTGTCATTTACCGGATGTGAGGCTAGAAGCTACGCTTTATCATCACAATGGATCTACTTCGAATGCCACATTGTCAGATCCATCGAAAATCACTAATTGACGTCTACAACAATACATTACGTGTCAGCTAAAAGAAGTTTCCTTCTCCGCTTCCACTCTTGGTACGGTTGAAGAAATCAATGTACGTGACCCTTCTGGAAATACTCTGTTAGACATTCATTCATACAAGTCATCCTCATTCACTTAGAACGTCACATCGTCATGCCCGCCAAATCACAAATTGATTTATCCAAAAATAACACGGGTATACAGCTAAGAGAAACGAATTCCTCCGCCACCAAACGTGAATACGTTTGAACAGATCAACTTACGCGATCCATTGGATATACTCTGTCAGACCTTCGTCCATACAAGTTGTCCTGGGACTGGACAAACCGAAGGCACTATTCTGTAAACAGGATAGCCCTTGCATTTTACTCTGTCTTCAATTATCTTTGGCATATATGATTCGTGACGCTTATGCCAATACAGAGTGGTTCTTTGGATAATAATCCAACCGGTCTCTCCATATTAACAACGTTAAAATGGTAAAAACTTCGATAGTCTGTGATTTAACCATCAATGAAAACAAGTGTGCAACCAACGATATTATTCCCAGATGGAAATTATATCGAACAAACATCTTTTAACATTAATCTCTTTAGTTCCTTTATTTACTTATCTCCTGTTTCCCTATATTCTAAATTCTTATCTTTCTTTTATCAGAAAACATTTCTGATTCTCGTTTGGAAAACATTTCCAAAACTCTTTTACGATCAAACCTTACCATTTCTTAGTTAAGAAGGAAGCCACTCAAGTTGGGGTATAATTACCTCTCAGACCTTAACTGAACAACGTTATAACTTCGAAATGGTCCAAGTTTATCTTTTAATATTTAACAACTTCTTTACGCCTTTCTCGGATTCAATTTTACTAGTCCACTTCTATATTTAAAACATTGGTTATAACGATAACGTTATAATCCCTACTTTCGAATGATCTAACTTTAATTATAACTTCTATTCTTATTAGTGAATAATTAACCTAACGCTTATTTATTTATAAATAAATAAATCTCTATTTAAACACTGGAAAGTGTAAGTACTTTCCCGAATTCGATATAATCGAATTTGCCGATTAACTCTCTTCGAGAAATCTCTATTTGATTAACTCTTCTTCGAATAACCTATATTCGATTAACTCCTTCTCGAATAAACGATATTCGATAGTCTCTCTTCGAATAACTAGTATTCGATAACTCTTCCCTTTTCAAATATCTCATATTTGAAAATCTCACTTCGATTAAACTATAATCGATAACTCCCTCCGATGAAACTAACATTGATAACTCATTTCGATGAAACTAACATAAATAACTTATTTCGATGAAACTAACATCGATAACTCCTTTCGATGAAAATAACATTGATAACTCCTTTCGATGAAACTAACATCGATAACTCCTTTCGATGAAACTAACATCGATAACTTTAACTTGACGAACTTAACTCGACTCGACTAACTCGACTTACTTGGTTCGACCAATTCGATTCGATTAACTAGGCTCGACTAACTCTATTGGTTTAACTCTAATCGATTAGTTCTATGGTTTAACCCTAATCGATTAATTCTATTTGACTAACCCTAATCGGCTAACTCGACTAACTTGGTTCGACCGACCAGGTTTGACTAACCTGACCCATTTGGTTTGACTGACCAGGTTTGGCTAACCTGACCCATTTGGTTTGACTGACCAGGTTTAGCTAACCTGACCCATTTGGTTTGACCACTGGGCTTGACTACTTGGTTCGACCACTTGGTTTGGCCATTTGGTTCGAATACCATATTCGACTAACTCCTCTCGATTCATTAAAACCGATTAACTCATCTCGATTGACTAAACCAATTAACTCCTATCGATTAACTAAATCGATAAACTCCTTTCGATTAACTAAGTTTTGATTTACTCGACTCGACTGACCAGGTTCGACTAACTTGACCAGTTTGGTTGTACTGACCAGGTTCGACTAACTTGACCAGCTTGACTCGATTGGTTCGACTTGACCAGCTCAACTCGGTTGGTTTGACTCGACCATTTGGCTCGATTTGGTTCGACTCGACCATTTCGACTCGGTTGGGTTCGACTAGCTTGACTAGTTTGGTTCGACTAGCCTGTTTTGACCACTTAACTAGCTTGATTCGAATATTTATATCCGACTAACTAACTTTTCTTTTATTTCTATTTATTTTAACTTCTATTTATTTCCTAAATAGATTTCCTTTTGTATAATCTATTTATTTTCCTAAATAGATTTTCCTTTATAACTCTGATTATTTAATCCCTAATTAAATATCCTTTATTCTATTTATTTAATCTAAATAAACATTCCTTTATTTTATTTATTTATTTCTAAATAAGTATCCTTTTATAAAATCCTTCGATTTTATAAATAGATTCATTTTAAATATAAATATTGAAAATCCCCTTTTCTACATTTCCAGTGTTTTCTATTGTTTTCAAACAACCAACTGTCAATGATCAATATCATCCAAACATATACAATCAACAGCAGATTATATATCACCGTATATATCACAATATACAAATAACAGTAAAATAAATGTTGAGGAATCCAGTCGGATTCCTCCAACCTGTTTCCCTGCATCCACAGATGTTACACAGTATAATATACATCAATTTCATTTCAATATGAAATATTCTACTGGACAGAATCAATATTTGATTAACGATATAGTATATGACTATATCTACGTTTTTAATCATATCTATTTAACAGTCCAGTTTAACAATCAATATACAACAGTCAACAAAATAAAGCACAATTTATATTAAAATATAAATTGAGGAAAGTTAGTGAGTTTTACTCACTTTTGCAGTTCATCGTTAAAGAACGATAAACTGTTTATTTGATTTGAATCAAACAATTTATTTCGCCATAAATCCAAACGAGCCCCAATCCACTTCCAGTTAGCTTCATTGTGAAGCTCTCATCCATACGGTCCCCACGCAACTTACGGTTTGAAATTCTGATATCATACGTAGAAGTTATCGCATTTACAAGGTTGTATATATTATTGAAATTTAAAACTACACAAATTGATGGAAATCGGGCCTCACCCTTGACATTCACCAGCCCATTAACCATCCACAGCCCAAACCCGCTTAAACCATTTCCCCTTCTTTCCCGTACAGCATTCACGATTTCCTGTAGCCAAAACACCCACCATTTCCAACACTCGAACCTCCACCACTCCTCGTCTCTTCATGCTTCTTCACGTTGAAAATACCGTTCGCTTCCTCTGATAAATCTCCATCTCCCAGAACCAAAATCACCAAACTCGACTTCGGTTTCTCCCTGGCGTTGAAAACACCTCACATCATCTCGACGTGAACACTGGGTAACCACCGAACAATATTTCCACTAAAAGGTCCAACTCTTTGCAAACCACATACACCACTGCACATCTCTCCGCACCCCCCTTTTCTATTCGACGTCCTCATTCTCCCATAGGCAACCCACCATTTCAGTTTTCCTCAACAACAGCCAACTCACAAAATCGATTTTTCTTTGAAAAATATGGTGGCGGCGCATTTCTGGAATTAGGTCATAAAGGTTACGTTTGAGCCCTATTTATAAAAGAATTTGTGGACAGGGAATATTCCCCGGAATATTACCTTTTCATTTCATTTCGATCCATTTTAAATTCGTATGATTTCCATTTTTGACAAACAAAGCTAATCCTAGCATAAAAACACATTCCGGATCCAATGGGACAGGTTTCGTCGAATTCCGACACCGTTTGCGAAAATCCTTTAGAAAATATCGATGAAAAAAACCGAGGAATAATTCCTAACAATTTCAGAAAAAATCGTAAAAATATGAGGCCTTGACGTTTCACTAGACCTCTTCCTAAGGTTTCGTATGAAACTTGTTTCGTTGAATTCTGAGTTCGTTTGACCAGTTAACCATTCAGTTTAGTTTGGTTTAAGTTAAAAACATAGTGTACCGTACTATGAAATATTCTTTTCACCTAGGGATAGTTATGGACAGAAACAAAAATACCGTTTAAATGAGTGATGTGCTCTGGTCCCATAAATGTAATAATACCGGTAGATGGACGCATACTGTGAAACCCCGTAATGTCGATACAGGGTGCCAAATACTCCAAATAAAAAGTTGCTTATTAAATTAATTAAAAATTACCATAAAATTCTAAAAATTAAATTATCACTATTTCCCAAAAGAACCTTGTCTAAATTCAAACCCGATCTCTAGTTATATCGAATAAACCGTTACGGTCGATAAACAATTCTATAGCGACTATTCTAAAATTTGATTTGGACATATCTCAAAATCTACACGACTAAATCCTGATTTTTCTCTTCCGCTAGAAAGATATACTCCACCAGCTCCACACGTTTCTTGTTTCACTGAAATCCGGCTTAAAACGAATCATGTACATTCAGTTGAAGTCTGAATCGCCAAATAGCGAACTGCCGCGTCGTTTCAAGCTCTATTTTAATTATATTATAATTATACGTTCAAACTGTCGTCGATTCAATATAATCGTTATTATATTTCGAATCGAAACTCCACCAAATCTCGTATGCTATTCAATTCACATGATATTGTGAATTTCACTATTTCCGACTATTTCGACATTATAATATATTATTATATTATAATTATTAATTAAATATTCAATATTATTTAATTTACGTTCTCGATATCGATAAATCGATATTTAATAATTAAATAAATAAATTATTCAACAGCTAAAATGCGGGTTACTACAACTCAACAGCTATCCATTTACCTGTTCAAACATATATAATGCACATGTATATATTTCTATCTATTTTTAAATCAGTTCAATGTGTCATTTAATCGAATAAATTCTACCATTCATTCTATTATTGATTAAATTAACCATCGTTTCAATAATTTAATTAATCCAATTTACTATCACACAATGCAAACAATCAATCAAATTGTTTTTAACTTTTCAACCTTCCAAATATATATCTTTTATATATTCAAAAATCATATTTCTAAAGCCAAACTATAAATATAATCACAAATACGTTATTTAAAAACATATTACTCTCAACTCGTTCTGGGGCACTTCTGACCCCATCTCTAACGAGCTATTCTGATTCTGTTATACTCATACTAGGATATTACTTACCCTATCTGTAATGAGTTACCCGTCCTAGAACATTACTGGTTCTATTTCTGACGAGTTCGTTAATATGTTATATTCCAGAACTAAGCTTAACCAAGGCTCTGATACCAAATTGAGACGACCCCATACCCCGTACTGATGGTGGCAAGGGTAATCCTTGGAATATAACACATAAACAGATAATAGCAGGACAGAATTAAATAAATACACCAGATAATGCACAATAGAATATACTGGATAAACGTAATCATCAGAGTTACACAATATACAGGATCATACTTAGTACAATTACAGTTCAGCTATACATAAATGTCTACAGCGGAAAACAAACATAATGTACAATAGGAGCTGAACAACATAAAAAGAGATAAATGATAGAATCCATCTTCAGCTCTAGCTATCCAGAGAATGCCAGC